>OY829531.1:473472-721226 GCA_963691665.1 Clepsis dumicolana | reverse complement strand
GTTATCCATAAAAACGTCAGCCATTAAAGGACTAAGAGGTGACCCCATTGCTAAACCATCACTCTGCAAATAATATTGACCATTAAATCTGAAATAATTTTGTTTCATGCATAAAGTTACTAATTCTATTAACTCACAAACCTCCCCCGGATGTAAACGCTTCCTTTCTAAGTGACATCTAAGAATATTTAAGGTTTCACTATATGGTACGTTGGTAAACAAACTATCCACATCTAAAGAAAGTAATGTTGAGTTTGGCGGTATATTAATGTCTTTAATTTTATTTACTAAATCTGAACTATTCTTTAAACTATATATTGGCTTAAAAGAAGATTTTTCCCGAACAATGCTATTTAACTTCCTCGCTACTTTATACGCTGGAGCACTCACGTATGAAACAACAGGGCGAACAGGAACACCATCCTTGTGAATTTTAGGTAAACCATATAAAATTGGTGCCTGCGGATTCATAGGAATCACATTGCTCCTCTTTTGTTCGGTGTCAAAGGTAAATGCAGAATTTTTCAGAAGGTTTTTTAGGTCTTTATGAAACGCGGCGGTGGGATCCCTACGTAAATTCAAAAAACCCTCTCCTTGAATGATGTCATTTACTTTATCATTATATTGACCCCTTTCTAAAACAACAATACAATTGCCCTTATCGGCCTTAGAAATTACCAAATCATTGTCATGGACCTTTTGCTGAATAGAACGTAATGAATGCAAGTCACCAACATCCGAAATACCCCCAGTAGAAGTTGTATTTTTTAATGAATTAGCAACCAAAACCTTAGTATCAAAGTCACCGCGATTACAAACAATCGCAACCTCAGAATCTACCGCCAAACCCTCCACTAATTTCTGACTAAATTTAGAGGGTAAGTTATATTGTTATTTGCCATCTCAGCCTACTAACAAATTTAGATCTAGTATTACTTATGTTGGCCGGTTGTCTGACAAGATTTATAATATTTTAAAATCAAATAACATCAATGTTGCCTTTAAGACTACTAATTCTTTACGTTCTAGACTTTGTAATAACAAAGAAAAGGTGGATAAGGGAACAGGTCGGGCGTATATAAACTCACTTGTGGCGACTGTAGTCAAGTATACATTGGACAAACCGGTCGAAGCTTTGATACTAGATTTAAAGAGCATGTCTCGTCATATAGGCATGATCATCCAGAGAAATCAAACTTTGCCAAGCATTTATTAGAAACGAATCATTCGTTGTTAGACTCAGATACGTACGAAATTTTACATTATTGTGATAAGGGTTTGCGGCTATCGGTTTTAGAACAATTGGAAATAATTAGGTACAACAACATGGGGTCTATTATTAATGAACAGGTTAATTTGGTTTCTTCGCCTTTGTTACGACTTGGTTCTAATTTTAATAATGTGTCATAGTAATAATGAGAACATGACTTCTCTTTTTACCGTACTCGGTTAAAAATAACGGGGTACCTGGCGTAGATTAAAAATAAAAATAAAAAGGGTAGTTTGGAATTCATTTCTTAAAAAAGGGTAGTTTAGGACTTACATAAAAGGGTAGTTTGGAATTTATAAAATATTAGTGGGTACGTTGGTTTTGTCATTAACTAAGTTGAGTACATGGTTTACATATGTCAGTAGTGGAAGTGGTGGCATGTTGAGCGGTTGTTGTTGTGCTTCGTAAATGGCCTCGTGGAGAGTGCCGAAACGCGTCAGCGTTTAGTATAGTGGTGGTGGTGATAGTTGGGTCTGTGTGGCATGTGTTGATTCGTGTAGCAGTGGAGGTGGAGGTGTTGCATGGAAACATACATTTGCCGCACAGATATAACTATTTGTCATTAGTGGTCGCGGGTGAGCAAAGTAATTGTTTTTTAGTTCATATTATTGAAACATCTGATATGAATATGACGTCAGTTATTGTTGCACTGATGTATCAGCTGTTATTCTGTTGTTATTTTTTGTCAGTAAATATTTATTTTTTATTCAGCGATTAAAATAAACTGTACCAAACAACTACTTATAAACAGTGCCTAGGCTAAATGATATTACATATAAAAAGACTCTAGCGCACGAGGGTTCCGTAGAAAGATTTTAACACTTTTTCCCAGTGTTTTAAGAAGTCTGGTGTTAGCAGAGCCCTGCTCTTAAGCAAAATGTACGCAGTGTGGGGTCAACTTATATTGTTCTGCGAAATCTACAGACAGACATAAAAATTTAAGATTTTGAGACTTTTCGGAGTGGTTGTGCTATAAGAGCTACCTTCATACCAAATTTCAAGTTTCTAGGACATCTGGAAGTACCCTTTAGGTTTTTGGAAATCGGCAATTTGTATGGAAATTGCCTTTTTAATGACTGTATCTTTTGATTGCGTTGAATTAGAAGGTTGATTTTTTCACAGCTTCAAGGGACCGCAGGCTTGAGTATTTGATATTAATTTCAGCATGCTATCTCCACGCGTTCCAGAGAAAAAGGGTCTTGACAGACAGACAGACGGACAACAAAGTGATCCTATAAGGGTTCCGTTTTTTCCTTTTGAGGTACGGAACCCTAAAAAGAGATAGATATTTCATCAGCACGCCGAAAATGAAGTGCAGAAAAGGCTACAAATTGTAGCCTCTTTGGCCACAATCTCTCTCAAATAAGGTCCAAACTTGCGCGCAAATGCCAAAATGCTCGGATCATGTTTTTCGATTGTCTTGCGAGCATATGACGCATCTTTACTTATAATATTTGATTTGTATTTTTTTGACGACCGGATAGCCTAGTGGTTAGAGACCCTGACTATGAAGCTTGAGGTCCTGGGTTCGATCCCCGGTAGGGGCAGATATTTGTATGATAAATATGAATGTTTGTTCTCGGGTCTTGGATGTTTAATATGTATGTAAGTATATATTGTCTAGTACCCATAGCACAGGCTTTGCCTAGTTTGGGACTAGGTCAATTGGTGTCCATTGTCCCACGATATTTTTTATTTATTTTTAATTTAATATCATTGCCCAAGCCCGCTCATTCTGAGCGGGGGTTTGTGACCAACAGTGGGATGTAAATAGGCTGGTCAGCTGGTGTTGAGGGTTGTGTGTTGCCAGCAGGCGCCGGCGACGGTGCGCTCGGGGCAGCGGCGCCTGCACCCGTCCGTGCGGAAGCTGCTCGGCAAGAAGACGGCCGACATGGAGGAGATATTCCGGCCGCTCGCCACGAGGAACAAGCGACGCGACTACTCGGTGAGTTCTCATACTCATACAGGATAGATATGATGAGCGACGACCTGGGGATCGATTTTTGTATCTCACTTGGTGACTAAATTCTTCTCACTATCACTATTTGCTAAAAGGCTTATTTTTGAATGCCATACCCGTCTACTAACATGCAGCTAATTTGCGTTTCTGTCATAGACAAGCATGTCAACATAGACGATTGAGGTCAGCTGTCACTGCCAGTGGTCAAGAAGTCACTCAGTGATCTCGTTTTCAAGTGGGTGGGGGCATTCGTATTTGATATCATAGGCATGAGAATTTAGTCACCGGGTGAGATTCAAAAATCGACCCCCTGGTAAAGACGCGGGACCGCGGTGGATGCGGAAAGCACAAGACCGGTCTGAGGGGAGAGCCGCGGGGGAGGCCGCCGGCCAGCAGTGGACGTCTTGAGGCTGACATGGTGATTATGATGATGACTCATACTCGTTTATTCGTAATTGGTTATTTGTGATACGAGGTTGGTAAGGAAGGTTTTTTAAAACCTTGCCAACCGTGTATAATACGACTTTTTTCAATGCATTTGTAAGAAAACAAACGACTTAATGTAATTATTTAACACAAATTCAAAAATAAACACAAGTTAACTATCAAAAATGGCGCTTTCCTATAACCGCGCATGCGTAAGTTTTAGGTAAAACGGTTCGACGACCGGATGGCCTAGTGATTAGCGACCCTGAAAACGAAGCTTGAGGTCCCGAGTTCGAATCCTGGTCGGGGCAGATGTTTGTATGATGAATATTTGTTCTCGGGTCTTGGATGTTTAATATGTATATTTAAGTATGTATTTATCTATATAAGTATGTTTATCCGTGTCTAGTACCCATAGTACAGGCTTTGCCTAGTTTGGGACTAGGTCAGTTGGTGTCTATTTTATTTATTTTATTAAATAAGATTATCAGGCAAAGGTACCCGAACATTCAGCCACTGCGAATTTTTCAATATTATCTTTTATGTTAATAAGCCGTTTAATTTTAATAAGCCGTGATAGCCCAGTGGTTTGACCTATGGCCTCTCAAGCAGAATGTCGTGGGTTCAAACCCTGGCTCGCACCTCTGAGTTTTTCGGAATTTGTGTGCGGAATTACATTTGTAACGTATCATGAGCTTTTCGGTGAAGGAAAACATCGCGAGGAAACCTGCACACACCTGCCAAGCAATTCAATGATGTGTGTGAAGTTCCCAATCAGCACTGGGCCAGCGTGGGAGCTATAGCCCAAGACCTCTCATTCTGAGCGGAGGCCTGTGCCCAGCAGTTGGAGGTAAAAAAGGCTGGTGATGATGATGATTTTTTATGTTCCGTTCCTAGGCGATGGTCAAGACCCGTAACTACACGATCTCGGCGGACACCGCCGCGCCGCCCGCGCCGGCCCCGCCCGCGCGCGCGCCGCGCCGCCTGCAGCCCAAACCCGAAAACGTGCTCACGGTGGACGAGGTCACCAGGAACAAGATGAAACATCGCTACAGGATCATTATTGGTGAGTTGCGTTTTCCGTATTTCGTTGTTAGGTAGCGTCTACGAATGATAACATCTGTGTACCGTGGTAGGCGGAGCGAAAAGTATGAACAACGCGTCATTCGTAACGTGCGGGCTTGTGTCACGAGAGTTTCGATTGTGAATATTGTTATGTTTTGCGCAATTTAATATTTTGCAAATAGTCATCGTGTGTTGTGAAGTGGTGTGGAAATGTTATGAAAAACACTAGAATTGCCTTTCGTAAGTAAGTAAATGTGCATTTTAAAAACCCATACTTGGCGACTCAGACCGTCCTCGCTGAGCGGGATAGTTGGATGGTTCCAACAAAATCCGACAAAATGAACAATACGATTCGTTTTATTTTAACTGCTTATTCATATACGAGGGCTGTTTGATAAGTACCCGTTTTCTAAATATATTAATATCACTAAGTATACCGCCTTTTTAAGCCATTTTTCAGAGACGGGAATATTAAAAAAAAAATGGCATTCTTTTGTTTTTTTTCTCATTTGACAACGATTCAGTGAGGGCGTGAACTTAAAATTGTTAAAATAGAGAAAGAACAGTATCCGTCTGTAATTAGATTCTTCTTTTTGGAAGGAAAAACATGTGATGAAATAAAAGTAAGAATGCAAGCGGTTTACCATGAATGTGCTCCTTCTATGACAACCGTCAGATATTGGTATAACGAGTTCAAGCGGGGGAGAACAACCGTCTTTGATGAGGATCGCCCAGACCGGCCAGCTGAGGTGACTACAGACGATATGGTTAAGAAAATTGAAAATATCGTTTTAGCCGACCGCCGAATTAAACTTCGAGAAATCGTTGATGATGTAAACGTTTCAATTACAACGGGTACAACACATATTAGAAGAAAAATTGGGTATGAAGAAAGTATCGGCGAGGTGGGTGCCGCGTTTACTCACGGAGGAGCAAAAACGGAACCGACTGACTACTTCGGAGCAGTGTTTGGCCGTGTTCAAACGTAACCCGAAGGAGTTTCTACGTCGTTTCGTGTCCGTGGACGATTTTACCGGGTGAACCTGCTCCAAAGAAAGCAAAAACCGTCCCATCGGCTGGAAAGGTCATGGCGACCGTTTTTTGGGATTCGCAGGGTATTATACATATTGACTATTTAGACAAGGGAAAAACAATAACAGGGCAGTACTATGCCAATTTATTGGATTAATTTGACGCCGTGTTGAAGGACAAACGACCCCATTTAAAAAAGAAAAAAGTACTGTTTCATCACGACAACGCCCCGGCTCATTCGTCCAGAGTTGTGACGGCTAAATTAGCACAGTTACGCTACGAACTATTGTCTCACCCCCCGTATTCTCCAGATTTGGCCCCATGCGATTTCTTTTTGTTTCCCAATCTAAAAAAATGGCTCGGTGGCAAGCGATTTGGATCAAATGACGAAGTCATTGCCGCCACAGAGGCCTATTTTAATGACTTTCCAAAATCATACTTTTTGGATGGTTTATTGAAGCTTGAGTATAGGTGGAACAAATGTATAGAGTTAAAAGGTGACTACGTAAAAAAATAAATGCATATATACAAAAAAAATGTTTTTTTTTTCCATAAACGGGTACTTATCAAACAGCCCTCCTATTTAGGTTTGATGCAAAGGAATCTAGCCCATTCAACCTTATCTCAACAAAACAAGTTAGTTTTCTGAAACTTAAAAAAAAATTATACATATCAATGATTTTTAGGAAGCTTATGCCCCGCGGCTTTACCCCCGTGAAATATATCAAAATGTGCTAGTTCCCTATCCCGTGGGAATTTCGAAAAATCCCTTCTTAGTGCACCTCTAGGATACTCAAGGTATATGTTTGCCAAATTTCAAGTCTCTAGGCCCAGTGGTTTAGGCTGTGCGTTGTCTGTCAATCAGTCAGTCAGTCACGGTACTGTTTTATAGGTATAGGTCACTCAACTTTTCGTTGCCACTCGTTGCCACGGAGATGTCCCCCGGGTAATACAACAAAAATATGATTTTCTAAAACCCCACTCCCCCGAAAGTTAGGATTTGCATGCTTAGGAGATGAAGCATGCGTGGAAACTCCTTAACGTTCGATGGAGTGGTGCCTTAGAAAATTTTGTTTTAGACGAGTTACCCAGGGGACATCTCCATGGCAACGAGTGGCAAAGAAAAGTTGATTGACCCAAATATATCCTCGCGCCCTGCTGCAATGCAATGTCATTCCCCAGGCAACACATCGAAGTACGCCCCGGCTGCGTCCGCGCAGGATCGCTCTACGCACAAGTGGCTGCTGTACGTGCGCGGCGCACACGCCGCCGCCGCCGCCGCGTTGCTGCGCGCCGTCACCGTCACGCTGCACCACTCCTACGCGCCGCACCACACCGTGCACATAGAGTGAGGCGCACACACACACACACACTATAAAGACACATACGCACACACCAGTTAAAGATGTGACTTTTTTTTAATTGCCGAAGTGATTTTGATAAATATGAAACCACCTCGGAGGTATTCCCTTTGAAACCAAAAGAAATAGTGATCTCAAGTACAGTATCTTTTTGTATATTTTCACCAGATTAAAAATTCCAATTTTTATGTGTTTTGTATAGTTGTGTTTGAATAGGTGGAAAAAATGTTGGAGTTATGACACGCGACACGGAATGTCGAGGATCCGGGTTCGATTCCCGGGGTTGGTATTTTCTCTGGTTTTTCTGTGTATTCATGTTTCGGTGAGTTTATTAAAAATATAATTAAAAAGAAATCGGTTTACAAATAAATTCATAACGTTATGTATGAAAAAAAATCTGCCGAGCCGATTTTAATATTTTTATATCGCTTAACAAACATACTTAAGAAAAACATTCGAATGAGGGTCGCTACTGTCAAGTGAGGTCTATCTGACATTCTCCACCAACGAGAGTCAAGCTACTGGCCTGTAATTGGTTGAAATTGACAGACAGACTTCACTCGTCACTAGCGGATTTTTCACTCGCGATAGCCCTCATTGAGAACCTACCTTTTATAGTCTGTTAAAAACTGCTACATATTCCTGGTGTGTGTAGTCTGAAAATAATAAATCAACTTTGTAACCAGCAAGCCGCCGTACCACATATCGCGGCGCGGCTGGGGCGAGTTCCCGGCCAAAGTGGAGCTGCACTTCCGGCTGCCGGACCGCAACCGGCCCGCCGCCGTCACGCACACCGTGCGGCTGGACCGCGCCTACACCGGCCTGCAGACACTAGGTGAGCCGCCACGCCGGCCTACAGACACTAGGTGAGCCGCCACGCCGGCCTGCAGACACTAGGTGAGCCGCCACGCCGGCCTGCAGACACTAGGTGAGCCGCCACCCCGGCCTGCAGACTCTAGGTGAGCCGCCACGCCGGCCTGCAGACACTAGGTGAGCCGCCACGCCGGCCTGCAGACACTAGGTGAGCCGCCACGCCGGCCTGCAGACTCTAGGTGAGCCGCCACGCCGGCCTGCAGACACTAGGTGAGCCGCCACCCCGGCCTGCAGACTCTAGGTGAGCCGCCACCCCGGCCTGCAGACACTAGGTGAGCCGCCACGCCGGCCTGCAGACTCTAGGTGAGCCGCCACGCCGGCCTGCAGACACTAGGTGAGCCGCCACCCCGGCCTGCAGACTCTAGGTGAGCCGCCACGCCGGCCTGCAGACACTAGGTGAGCCGCCACCCCGGCCTGCAGACACTAGGTGAGCCGCCACGCCGGCCTGCAGACTCTAGGTGAGCCCCTAACACTTAAACATGTACTTCTATTACAAAAACTAGCATTTTAAATCTACGAAAACGCGATACTTGAACAACTAGAATCTGGCTACTGAAAGTTGACCTTGCAAAGAGGCGGCAATTTTTTTAAATCTTGAGTTGGTAACACTTATAGTTTTCACTTAATTAATAGTTCTAATTTACACACATTCAACTTACAAGAACAATAATTATTCCTATTTCCGTATCCAGATCCGAAATCCTTAAACATCTCTAAATTAGGTATAAGTATGACTTATTTTTCAAATTTTCAGGAGCTGAAACACTTGTCGACGTCTGGCTGTACAGCACACCGGACATGCTCCAGTTCGAATATAAGGAGGAAGACGAACACATACCCATAGACCCCCAACCGCCCCAGGACCCCCTGGAGATCCTTACGCCCAAACAGGAACCAGTCGAACCGGAGGAGCCCACCAACGACCCAGAACCCGACAGCTGGCTAGATTTCTTCACAACTAACACTAAAGAGTTAGATGTAGACGAAATGATCATAAAACCAGTTAAAAAGGAGCCAGTTAAACCAGACGATGTTGAGGACCACATACGTGAACCCGTAGACGTCAAACCAGACTTGTTGGAGCTAGAAAACAGTGTCAAAACGTATGACGTCAACGTGAAAGTTGAAGATGTGAGAATGGATTGGAATTTGGAGAGGAGCATCATAAATCCGTCTGAGACAATACCGAACGAGATCCTAAGCCAGCCCGCGTCCCCTAAGAAGCGTATTATGAAGTACTTGGACCCCAAGACGGGGAAGATATACTATTTAGAAATGGATAGGAAGTTGGACCTCAGCAAAGTGCAAGAGATAGTCATCAACTCGAAAGGGAACATGAAGACTGCCAAGTTGAGTCCGGTGAAACCTGTCAACGGGAAGAAAAAGGGTGTGTCGCTGTTGAAGCCGGAGGTTAAGAACATGTTGAACAGCAAAGAGAGGAAGGTGAAAAACTATACGCATATAGTCAACGATCATTGCTACTTAGGGAACTCATGGGTCAAGAATGTGAGTTTCAGCTTGCCGGAGGTGAAAAGTGAAGTGGTTGTTGAAAAAGAAGACAGTTTGTATCGGTGTCTGTGTGAAGCTGTCGCGAGGTTTACGTGTGTGCGTGTGGCAGTGAATTATATGCTGAAGAAGATACCAGTAGTGAGTGAGAAGGCGAGGGATCCGGATTTCAAAAGGTGTTTCCCGTTTGTGGAGAGCGATGATAGGTTTTGGAAGATGGATTTTGCTAAGCGGAGAAATAAAGAGGTTTGTATTGGCTTTAATGTTGTTTGTTACAGTTTTCTTTCTGGCTGAGAGGCCTGTGCCCAGCAGTGGGAAGTAAATAGGGTAGATTATTATTAATGTTATCTATTTGACACTATTCAATGATCGCGAGTCAATAATCTGCTGGGATCGAAGTTTTTTTTATACGACAAGAAAGGCAAACGAGCAAGTGGGTCACCTGACGGTAAGTACCACTGCTCATAGACACCCGCAACCCCGGGGGGTTTGCAGATGCGTTGCCAACCTAGAGAGCTAAGATGAAACGCCTCTTGTGCCCGTAATTACACCGGCTGTCTTACTCTCCACACCGGAACAATAGCGCAAGCACCGTCGCTTAGCGGCAGGATTAGCGATTAAGATGGTGGTAGCTATCTGGACGGACCCCGCACAAGGTTCTACCACCCGCACCCGTCGGGTGAGGTCTATCTCTCATTCTCCACCAATGAGAGACAAGCTACTGGCCTATGATTGGTGGAAATTGACAGACAGACCTCAGTCGACACTAGCGATCCTAGTGTAGTTGTGACTCGCGATGTTCAGTTGTTACTATATTCGGGCATCATCGGCAATCTTCGGATACCGTCGCTCGCGCAGAGGAGCGCGGGGCGGTGGGGGGGGGGGGGCTCGCCAGCCATTTGGCTCAAGCAACGGAAGCATTCACTCGTCTCATACAATAATTATTTGTAAACAAGCAAATTTCGATCATATGTGCATGTTATGTACTTGGAGTCTGATTTGTCTCCTCAACACGACACCCAAACAATCCAAATTGAAGTGCACGCACCCTCAAGCGTTTACACTTATATTTCGACGCAGTTGCATGCATCATGACCACAGGCAAACTGACGAAGCGAGGGTAGTTACTAATCGCGGTCAATATCCCGTTTTCATTATGTCTAATGCAATTAACCGCGAATCACCTAAAACTCTTATTGCGAATATCCGCAACACCCCTGATTCTAAGTCACCGACTACAGTCAGCAGCAGAAGTAGCTAAGCAACCGAAGCGGTCGCAATGATCTGCGCAAGCTCTTATGTCTATAACAATAGAGTCGTGTTTAGATCATTGCTTAGCTACTTGCTGCAGACTGCACAAACATTTTTACTCAGCCTTTTTTCTTATTTCCAGTGGTCTCGAGCAAAATTAATAAACACGATATTACAAGAGCATTTCAAAGCCCCGGATCCAATATGGCGGACGAAGCAAATCCTCATCTTCTCAAGACTGCACGGGTACCAGCCCATCAGAAAGGAATCTTTACTCACCACAGATTACTCATGGAACGACATGGAGCCGAACATTACAGAATTCAGCACCATAAGTGCCTTCAAAGCTGAAGACTATAATAATTCCGTAACAGAGTTCGTTGAGGATTCGGACGATGAAGAAATTGAAGTTGTCAAGGATGTGGTATGTCCTATATTAGCCTGCAAGCTTAGGGCCTTATTCATAAACGTCACTCAAGCCTCCATTAGCTAAAATAGGTTTGTCTTCTTCTTATTGACGGAAATGTCAGTGTGACAAAAAAGGACGAACGAACTTTAACGGCATTTTAGTTAAAATAGGTTTATGAATAACAGGGTTATTGTGTAACTCACTCGGAAACGGCAGATATTCGAGATATGAACAAAAACCTAAAAAAAGGTACCTTCATCACATCGCATTTTGTATTTTTTCCCTAATTTTTTATTTTTACGGTTTTCCCGTGAATTTGAATATATGGAAAAAATTCAGCGTGTGGCCCTATGCTAATCTTAGTGTAAGGGTCTAAGCGTATAGCACGCGACACGGAATGTCGAGGATCCGGGTTCGATTCCCGGGGTCAGCATTTGCTGTTTTTTTTTTTTCTGTGTATTCATGTTCAGTGAATATTTTAAAAAGAGTAATCGTCTGTAATTTTTATCTCTTGGTGACAAAAAAAATAATAATAATAATAAAAATCTATTATCAGCAGGTGCCCGTTAAGAAAGAGGTTAAAAAAGAAGAAAGTAGTTTGGTGGTCATACCGGTGGAGAGCGAGGATGACCGGCAGAGGTTCCTGTTCATAGAGCGGCAGTGCGCCGAGATAGGCGTCGAGCTCAGAAACGAGGACGTGGGCGGTGGCTACTCCTACAGGTCAGTCAAAATTCAAAAATTCTAAATTTTATTCAGCAAATAGGCAGTTGAATGCTCTTTTACACGTAATTTTTTTGAGTCTACCAGCGCTTTTGGAAGGATCATGATTGCCAAGAAGAATGCGCCGCAAGAAACTTGGCAGAAAGCGATTTTTTTTAAACAAGTTACGTTAGCTCTTACAATACGTAACCACAGATGATTTACACAAAGAAACCTCACTTTATCATTAGAAAATAAGGAGAAAAAAAAAGTTACAGTATTTTGGAAACAAGTGTAAAAATATATATATTAGAACAGCAACACCGGAACACTTCACTTTACTGGCACGTTTTAATTGAACAGGAGATGTATAGGGGCACCAGGTCAAATATCTGTGAACATCAGAATTATAAGGGGATCTATCATCCCTATGACGACCGGATAGCCTAGTGGTTAGAGACCCTGACTATGAAGCTTGAGGTCCCGGGTTCGATCCCCGGTCGGGCAGATGTTTGTATGATGAATACGAATGTTTGTTCTCGGGTCTTGGATCTTTAATATGTATATAAGTACGTATTTATCTATATAAGTATGTCTATCCGTTGTCTACTACCCATAGTACAGGCTTTGCCTAGTTTGGGACTAGGTCAATTTGTGTCAATTGTCCCATGATATTTATTTATTTATTGTCCCACTCACGTCCTACCACGTGCCACCTAAATTAGCCTCTTCATCTTGGTGTCTGTATTTTGGTTGTCTGTAAGCGATGAGACCGCCTATTGTCTGTAACATCCTTGTACTGTGTTGCGGTTGTCAATAAAGAGTATTAGCATGGTATCGTCCTCGTCCCGGCAGCGCGGTGCACGCGGTGCTGCTGTGCGCGCTCAAGAGCTTCGCCGAGGAGCTGGTCCGCGGCGCCGCGGCCGCCGACGCCGCGGCCGCGCGCGGGCGGCCGCCGCACGCCGTGTGGTCCGGGTAACTATACTTAAACACTTTGCCTATTATCGTCATCACCACCTCTTACGTCCCACTGCTGGGCACATGCCTCCTCTCAGAATGAGAGCTTGGGCTATAGAGATTCTGCGAGAAGATGGATGCACGACCTTCTTCTGTAATATTGTAATTGGGTCAATCAGCTTTTTATTTCCACTCGTTGCCATGGAGATGTCCCCTGGGTAACTCGTCTAAAATAACATTTTCTAAGGCACCGCTCCCCCGGAATGAAGGAATAGGCATATATGTAACTGTTGAAAATCCTAACGTCTGATGGAGTGGTGCCTTAGAAAATGTTATTTTAGACGAGTTACCCAGGGGACTTCTCCGTGGCAACGAGTGGCAAAGAAAAGTTGATTGACCCAATTACTAGCCTCTAATGTTTTTGTGTTTTGATTGTAAATTTTATCTTAGTTTCATAGTGCTTTGGTTTAACTGTTATGCTGTGAAATTTAATAAATAAATTGTAATGTAAATCATGCTAAGTCATTGACTTAGAGAAGGAAAGGAATGAAGATGTTAACGCGCGATTTCCCCTCTGCCAAAACTCTAACATTAAGTCTGAACAAAATTATCAGGGTCTGTTGATTGTGTGCGTGTTTTTGGCATTGATGTGACATATTTGTATACAAAACGTTTTTGTTACAATAATATTTCTACAGATAAAACAACAGATTTGTATAATTTCATTCGTTTTCTGAATAAATTATTAAGAGTTTTTAGAATTTTCCAATTTCGCCATCAGCTCTGTTTTAAACTGGGAAAATTCATGGTTTTAACTGAATAAAAAGTAAACAAATTATGATGATATACGACAATAATCATTACATTAATGACAAATAAATGACACAATTACCTATTATGGAGTTACAAAACAGCATAAAACCTCTTTTAAGTTCGTACACTTGAAACACAATAAATAAAAAAATTAATTGTGAAGTTCACATCAAATAGACCAGGTGCATCGTGTACATGTCAAGAAAATGTGCAGTGCCATCCCTAGCCTTTTCAATGGATCCGCAACACTGATAACGGGGTATGGTAGGGACGTAACAAATTTTGACAGGAGCGCAGACGTGTGCTGTACCCGTGTACCTCATCCCCCTCAAAAAGTGGCAGAAAAATTGTAGTGCATAGATAAGCCAAAGGCGCCTCTCGTGTATCTGCTTTATGGTCATTCATGTTGTGCGCAGCTGGGCGGCGCCGGGCGCGGTGTCTGCGCGCGCGCTGGCGGCGGCCGCGGCGCGCTCGCGGCTGGCGGCGCTGACTGCGCGCGAGTGCGGCGCGCCGAGGCAGCGCGTCGACGAACCGATATAAACTTGTATACTGACTGAACACTGAATTTTATTTCATACCTATATAACCATCACAGACATCACAGACCCCATGCAAAGAATATATATACTAACGTAAAAAGAAACGACACGGACGCATATGTGCAGTAAACTACTGCGTTGTTATAGTGCGTGTCAGGAAGCGAGCGGTGGCGAGCGCGGGTCGCGCGGGGTGTGGAAGGCGAAACGCGAACGCCAAAACGGAGGGCCGCCTAGTCGCGCCGTAACGTCGTAACGGTCGCTTCCCTTTGGATTTTATGAGAGAACTGTTTGTACGATTTCGAATATTCGCGATAGTTAAAGAAAATAATAAAATGTTTTAAATATATCGTAAAAATAGAAAGCATAATTAATCAAGCAATTTATAAAATTTGTGAACACGTTGAACAATAATATTTTAATTTAACAGTAGATTACATAGATTCCTTTATTTCCTTTATTGAAAATAATTACATGTCAAAAATATGAGAAATTCAGAAAGAGATTGCCAAAAAAAACAAAAATACAATAAAAATTAATGCAAGATATAGTAAAATAAAATGTCAAAGCATTCACAATATTAAATTTTACCTAATATTTCGTTACATAATTAAACTTCTTTCACTAAGTATTTAGTTATCATTTCCTTGTGCCGCGGTAGCTAAACTGTCAACCCTATCAACACGTGCCATCGTAAGGTCGCCGGCGCGCAAGCTTACACCGACAGGCCGCTGTCGCTCCTGTGACCCATGTAAGCAGCTGTCAAGCGTACCCGATTTTTATTTATGTACAACACAGCCTGTAGCCAGATGCCCATTGGTCAATTCTGTAGCCAATTTACCCGATAAAAAATAGAAGCATCGGTCGTCTCTAGGTAGTCATTCAAATAAAGTGTCACTGAATGAGATCGGGTTATAGTTGCCATCAAAGGCGCTCCCTCACACATTCAAATACTGACGCACACTACAGATCGAAAAAACGGTACGACTCTTGAAATCGGAGCATACAGTTGTCTCTTTTTAACAAAGGTCATTAGTTACATGAGCGAAGGGTATAACTATACGGCCATAAGTTTACCTTCCATCTATCGACTTCATTAATCTGAGTTAACCATTAACCACGGACCAACCACCCCCTGGACACCGCATCTTCTATAATTTACTTGGAAAGTCATTAAGAAAAAAGCCGCGGTGAGCGGGCCGGGGGAATGCGTCGTGATTGGTTCATTCATAGCTTGTCATCTGGTCGAAAGTGAGCCGCGATTGGTGGCTAGAGATTTATAGGTGCAAATGAGCATATGCATTTCGGAAACGTTCGCCCTGACGTTTGGTATCCAGGGGTGGTTGGTCCGTGGTATTAACTGATTAATTAAAAGCACGCGAGTGCAAAATCAAGGAGTGGAATTCCCTGCCTGCGTCTGTGTTCCCTGAACACTATAACCTGGCCGTTTTCAAGTCTAGGGCGAATGGGCATTTGTTATTTGTTAGGCAAGCGTGCTCCATCGTAGACCACATCTTCGCTTGCCATCAGGCGTGATTGTGGTCAAACAACATACATTACATACAACAAAAAAATATATATATACTATGTCATTCCCATAACTGAGATGTTGAAAATATGAATGGTTTAGGCCGCAGAGCGTTTCCAAGAATTAGACATACACATACATACGCTTGAAAAACATAACCCTCTTTCGGCAGGCGGGTAAAAAGCAGCAAAGGGATGGAAAAAAATACTTATACTCAAGGGCTCAAATTATCTGCCTCCCCCCCTGACTACGAAGTGCAAAATTCGAACTTCATATCGTGCCGTCCCTCAAGCTAATATTGTTTAACACGAGTGAGCGGGACGATAAGATACGAACTTCGAATTTCGTAGTATGGGGGCTGAGTTTAGAAATTGGGACTTTTTTCAGTTAGTACAGTCAGCAGGAGAAGTAGCTACGGAATCGAAGCGATCACAATGATTTCTAGACATAAGAGCTTGTGCAGATCATTGTGACCGCTTCAGTTGCTTAGCTACTTTGCTGCAGACTATACTTTTACTAATTGATAAAATTCGTACACAAATTACGCCACAGAATTTACTCGGGACTTGAAGGATGGGATGAAGGTAGAAAAATACAACATTACTGTCAACATTTATTCGCGACTTCATAAAACACGGTTCGCGCTTGACCAGTGAAAAATAACATCCTTCAAAACTAAGTATAGGAACTAACAGACGACTAATTCATACTATTTTGACTATATCGTTATTACTCACTGGTCAAACTTTAATGCGTCTTCTAAGCAGTGAACACACAGAAAGCGGAAGCGGAGGCGGTAACAATTAGTAATGGTTTGTTTATAGATTCGGCATCGCTCGTCGCCCCGCTACCGCTTTCGGTGTGGTCACACCTCCGGATATTAATAAAATAATATTATATACAATCTAAAGGGAAATGTTTAAATGGAAGAGTTATCGGCAAATTGTTCCACGTATTTTTATATGTTAAACTTCTATTTAGTGTTCATTCTTTTTTAATTTTAATGGCATATCGAATGCTTTCAGTGTTTGAATAGATTGGCCACAGCAAAAACGGCACAGCCCGCCAAAAAACAGTAGAAAGTGGACAAGAGACAAACTAAAAATTTATTTTAAAAGTTGCCATATTTTTACGTCAAAAATACGACCTTTAGAAACTATCAGCTTGCTTCAATTTCTGCTCGTTTTGGGCAAATTGTACGTTTATTGGCGAGCTTTTAACTTTTTAACTACATTACGAGTAGCCAAGTGGTTCTAGAATTTATTTGACTGTTGCACGCTACAAATTGCTTATGAAAATTTTAGTTGTAATTTAGTATATTTTAACTGAACAATAACTATACTTTTTAAGTATATTAGTGTCAGTTGTTTTTGTAAAAAGTTACACTTAATATCGTCTCAGAGCGACATTTTCTCTTCTGTTTATTTCAATGTGTTGTTTCGATTTACAGCCAGGAAAAATATGTCAGATCACCTTGAACGCTCTGATATAACTAACTTAGTTGGTACCACTTTTTTAATTGTTTAGTCACACGCATTAAATAACATAAGGTCGAACATAGAACCTCTTTTTTTGATGTCTGTTAAAAAAGACAATCTTTTTTTTACTGCCAAAAATTAATACAAAGTAAGTTGTAACTGCTGAAAACCGGATCACCTCGATTGCCCGAATTACATTTCCCATAACCGTATCATATGCCATAATATCCATTTGCCCGAAAGCCATTTTTCCTGAAACCGTAAACCTTTCAAGTATTTTTTTAAATAAGCACTATTTTATAGAGCCCAATAGGTTATTAGGTCAGGGGGGCTAGCACGCGCGCCATTTTGTCGCTAGTCGCTCAGTGCGTTCTTCACTCATTCCATCACCATGAAAGGGACGCACTGCGCGACAAGCGACAAAATGGCGCGTCGTGCTACATGTGCTGGTTTGTTTTATAAAAAATCTGAATAGTTCATGGTTGCATAAAGAACTTCTTTCTGGCAAATGGGCATTTTCTAAAAACTGTTTACCCTTTTTGCCAAAAAAAGTGCTAAATTTTTCCATAGAAAATTCATTTGTCAGTTTTGTGACGGTCCATATAGAATATAACTAAAACTGACAGAAACACGCGGGACACTTTTTTTTAATTAATTAAATAGATAGTCCTCGTGATAAGAAATAAAAAAAAATCCAAAATTTGTTAGGTTATTCAAAACGCGGGTGGTAGGACCTTGTGCGAGGTCTGTCCGGGTCGCTCCCACCATCTTACTCGCTAATCCTGCCGCTAAGCAGCAGTGTTTGCACTGTTGTGTTCCGGTGTGGAGAGTGAGACAGCCGGTGTAATTACGGACACAAGAGGCATTTCATCTTAGCTCTCTAGGTTGGCAACGCATCTGCGAGCCCTCCGGGGTTGCGGGTGTCTATGGGTAGTGGTGATCACTTACAATCAGGTGACCCACTTGCTCGTTTGCCTTCCTCATCGTCACCATCATCATCACCTGCCTTTTTTACGTCCCACTGCTGAGCACAGGCCTCCTCTCAGAATGAGAGGGCTTGGGCTATAGTTCCCACGCGAGCCCAGTGCGGATTGGGAACTTCACACACATCATTGAATTACTTCGCAGGTGTGTGCAGGTTTCCTCACGATGTTTTCCTTCACCGAAAAGCTCATGATAAAATACAAATGTAATTCCGCACATAAATTCCGAAAAACTCAAGAGGCGCGAGCCGGGATTTGAACCCACGTCACTCTGCTTGAGAGGCCATAGGTCAAACCACTAGGCTATCACGGCTTTTCTAAAAATGCCTAAATGAACATTATGGCAAGTGATACGGTTTTGGCAAATATAATTCGGCCAACAGAGGGTGAAACGTTTAAATCTCTAGAAATATCTATTTGGATAATAGTTTTCTTTGTCACGGCAATTGTGTTATTTACAGATTTATTTAGGAGCTAACTCTATCTGGCAGTGAACTACAAATAATTTCTACTAAGTATATTATCTAGCCATGAGTCCCTAAAAGGATACCCAGGTTTTACCTGCGAATGTTTAACAAAAATCCCTTTATAAGCTTAAGTTTCAAACATAACGTAATTCGTGTAAACTAATACCATGAACTACTCGTATTTTCAGAAATTCAAGACCAAAAATGTTCAAAAAGATCCAGTAGCCATATTATTTTTTTATTGTGAGGCACAGAAATGGCATATTAAAAAAAAATATTCCGACGAATTGAGAACCTCCTTTTTTTTGAAGTCGGTTAATAAAAAACGTTGCATATTTAAATATCATCATCAAATCATCATCATCAGCCTGGTTACGTCTCACTGCTGGGCACAGGCCTCCTCTTACAATGAGAGAGCTTTGGCTATAGTTCCCACGCGGGTGCAGTGCGGATGGAGAACTTCACACACACCATTGAATCGCTTCGCAGGAGTATTTAAATGTATCAAGTTTTATTTTTTTGGCAACTATGTACAGTCAGCAGCAATAGTTGCTAAGCAACCGAAGCAGTCACAATGATCTGCACAAGCTCTTATGTCTATAAAAATAGAGTCGTGCTTAGATCATTTTGAACGCGTCGGTAGCTTAGCTACGTCTGCTGCTGACTGTACAGAGAGCGTCAAAAGTAGCTTGTCACTTTTGTACCTTGTCGCAATAACACTTCGCACGCTTAGAATTAAAGTGACTCAATTCTTAATATGACATATTGCAAAATTTAATTTAAAATCTAAGCCTACAAAGTTTAATTCCAATTTATCGTGTATTTAGAATTGAGCCACTTTAATTCTAAGCGTGCAACTTGTCAATCACGTAAGACGCGCTGTATCTGGCCGTAGAACGGAAAGGTGTGGCGCTGCCATTCGCCATCTTTTCCTAGAACGATCTCGTACCGTTAGACAGAAAGATTAGCGAATGCCATTCGCGCGATTTGAGCGCGTTAGACAGTAAAATCTCTGGAATAGGAACTACACATAGTGAAATAAAAACTGATCACTCACGTATATAAGTCGAGTTTAGCTAGACATGTTTCGGACTAATTCGTAGTCCTTCCTCTGGGAGCGCACGACCCAGCGGTGGCGGTGGAAGGACTACGAATTAGTCCGAAACATGTCTAGCTAAACTCGACTTATATACGCGAGTGATCCGTTTTTATTTCACTATGATCGAGTCTCAGGGTAGTTTCATGTTAAAAGGAACTACACAGTTGTGATAGATCTAATCTAAAGTTGTCAGATGTCACTGATATTTCTTTATCTACTTTTGGTCTTCAATTCCGAAAGCTTTTCTTATTAATGTCACCTGTAATATTTCCCAGTCAAATACTTTCAGTACTATATTACCATTAACCGAGGACGGTAAAATCAAGAGGACTGCTAATGCGTATACATTGTTGTGTTCCTTTAAAATAATAAGCCTGCTGCAGCTAGTTTCACTATAGAGGTATCTGCACCATTAATTTCGTACGGCACTTAGGCCTTTGCTTAACACAATAGCATTCTAGCGACCCTAGCGCCACACGCGAGTGACGTCACTATTCTACGTCACTGTTCTACATCGCGCAAACGAAGTTTCTCAAGTCGGATGCATAAATACAACTTCCAACTCTCTTCCTTCGGACTTCGGTCCCAAGAGAGATCTCTCTATTGGATTCCTCCCCAAAGCATCATCAATATTAGTTTTTTTCTTTGAGTTCATAGATGGCGCTGTTCTTTTAAGCAGATGTTTAAGTGTCGAACGAAATAAATGGTACGGTGACCTATCTATAATGAAACTAGCTACAGTAGGTTATTGTTTTAAAGGGTCCGACATTCTAAAGCATTAGCAGTTCTCTTGCCATTAACCTTCGGAAATACATGTTTTTGCCCTTCGCGTTTCCCGCCCTTGCTCAGTATATCGTAGGGGATAGTGCAAAACCACGTAACTAGCACTGGTAAATACTGCGTATCTACACAACACCCATAGTGCATAACCACGTAACTAGCACTGGTAAATGTTGTGTAACATGTGGGTAGTCCTATGAGGGTAGATATTTAATAAAGCAGTGTTTGACCAAGCATCTGAGTTTCACTACAGTAAATACAGCGTATCTACACAACACCCAACTTTACAGAAGCTTAAAACGTTCTATCTTTATTATTTTCAGAGATAAGGCGGGAAATCTTAATTTGGCTACATTTGTTATACGCGGTATTAATCAATACCAGTTACGCGGATTTGAAATGAAATAAAATATTTTTATTGCTAGAATACAGGTCATAAGTTATATAGGTACAGTCAGCGTCATATATACGGTGACATCCAAAGTGCTCAAATACTTCGGCGCACAATACGATTTGTATGGTGTGCCGAACTATTTGATCACTTTGGATGTCACCATATATATGACGCTGACTGTACATAACCAACACTGCATTCTGCCTCATCGGCATGCAAAATTTTTAACAAATACTATATTTTGTATATCTAAACATAAAAATTTTCCCTATGGGTATTGTGCAGATACGCAGTATTTGCCAGTGCTAGTTACGCGGTGTTGCACTATCCCCGACGATATCAATAAAGTGCGAAAGCCAACTGGAATCACGTAACATCCAAAACACATAACCGAAGGTTATTGGTGAATAGAACTGTCATTCTATTGCTAATTAAAATCTGACCAAAAATAAAAGAACGCGTTACGGAGTCATTATCGAGGTCAATTTATAAAAAAAAAAAAACTAATTAAATCTGTTAGAATTTTGCAATGTTTATTAAGTTTCAACGCAATTCCACAACAATAATTTCATTAACATTTTAAATTCAACACGGCCTCTATATTTGTGGTCAGAGCGTCTACGACACGGACCAACCACCCTCTGGACACCGCATCTTCTATAATTTACTTGGAAAGTCATTACGAAAAAAGCCGCGGTGAGCGGGCCGGGGGAATGCGTCGTGATTGGTTCATAGCTTGTCATCTAGTCGAAAGTGAGCCGCGATTGGTGGCTAGAGAGATTTATGGGTGCAAATGAGCATATGCGTTTCGGAGGCCCTGAATATGGTGTCCAGGGGGTGGTTGGTCCGTGGTCTACAAAGAAACATTTATTTCCTGTAGTTTTACTTATTTTTATTGATGAAAGCTTGTTGTACTGGTGGCCTGCAAAATTTTCAAAGACACTTCATTTTGACTTCTCACATCGCGCACTGCCTCACTGAAAAAAATCACTCTGTCAGAATATTATTTCAGAGCGCCTAGTGTAATCAACGGCCAAAAAAAAATCTTGATCGCGTTCGCGTTTACGTCTGAATTACTGTGGGCACATTAGCAGCGCCACTAGTGTCACGTATCGTCAACAAATAATTCTCATACTATTTGACACCCGTAACGCGAACGCGATTGAGACGTATTTTCGGCCGTTGCTTACACTAGACTTTTATGGTGCTTTTCACATTAAACTACCGTGAGATTCAATCGTACTGAAATAAACCGACCATTCACGTATGTCAGTTGCGTATAGCCCGACATGTTTCGGACTAATCCAGTCCACCGGTTGGGGACACACGCTTCGACGGTAAAAATGACGATGTAATCGAGGGTAGTTGTGCGAGCAGAGCCGCGGCCCACAGTTTGCGTTTCGTTACCGTCGTGCTGAGAAAGGACTACGGATTAATCCCAAACATATACTCGGCTGACATACATGAGTGACCGTTTATTTCACTATTATTATTTATGATGCGCAGGCAGCTTAATAGGTGATGCGTGCATATAATTGTCCACTCGTGTGATTGTCTTTAAAATATACTCACAGGCAAAATTAATGGCCCACCCTATTATTATTATTTATTTTAAAAGTAATCTTTATTTAAATATGAGTTGTTACATTAATCAAGGAAAAAATGGTGGGCGATATTTGTAGAGTCTGCTTTTAAAGGAGATTAAATCTCACGGTAGTTTCATGCTAATTTGTAAACATTTACGTCCCGAAATCTAATTAAATATCCAACAAGCTAAATTTATATGTAAGTATTTATAAAATTTTGCTGAAAACTGTAAAAACGCGTTCGAGTTGACCCACCGTCTTTTCCCCGCGAAGCTCCTACGCCCCGCCAAAAATACAAGTCCTACAATTTGACATATTTGTCACATTTTAAAATGAAAAACTTCACAATAATGTTAAATTGTAGCACTTGTAATTCTTGTGGTATAGGAGCCAGGTAGTGAGGATAGCTGCCCGCCACCGTCGGTAACGCACCTGCTACGCGGGCTGCGGCTGCGGCGGCAGCAGCGGCGGCTGCGGCGCGGCGGCGGCGGCGCCGGAGCCCTGCGGCTCGCGCGCGCGCGGCTTGTCGACCTTCACCTTGTCGCCGTTCATTATCGCCTTGATGTCCTCAGCGTCCAGGGTCTCGTATCTGCAGGGTCGTAAAACTTCAGCTCAGAGTTCCTCAAAGCCAGAGGTTCCTCAAGTGATCGTAAGAGGTTCGCGACAAGATTACTCCTTACTCCTCAAATTCCTTTTCGACATCATCATTTAAGTATAATTTTTGTAATTTTTGTATTAGTTTAAGAGTCAGTGTATATTTTGATGTCAAATCAAGTTATGTATATGTCCCATATATCGCAGGTTCAACGCCAACGACTGATATTATATGGATAATAAGAAGGATAGCATTTGCTTTCTTGCTAGAAAACGGTTTGGCGTATAAATGAGACGTTTGATACTTGTCGTAGCGTCGAAAAGGTTAACCGTATGCAATTACCGCTGTAGGTACGGTCTGTTGATTAGAGTTTATTGTGTGTGTGTGTGTGTGTGTGTACGTACTTGAGCAAAGCCTCAGCAAGAGCCTTGTGTTCGCGTGCGTGCGTCTTTAGAAGCAACTTGGCGCGCTCGTAGCTCTCCGAGAGGATCTTCTTTATCTCAGTGTCCACCTGCCGGGAGGGTGAGGAACAATTAATAACTGTAGCCAATCCATCCGCTGGATAGGGCTAGTCTAGTTTCATACCAAGCGTCTGTACCAAGGACCATAAAACCAAGAGGACTCCCAGTGTCTACGATGTCGCGTTCCTTTGAAATAATAAGCCTGCTGTAGCTAGTTTTACTACAGAGGGGTCTCAGTGCTATTCATTTGGTATGACATTTAGACCTCTGGCTAACACAATAGCGCTATCTAAATTCGTTTTTTTTTCAGTTCATAGATGGCGCTATTGTGTTAGCCAGAGGTCTAAGTGTCATACAAAATTAATGGTACAGAGACCTCTTCATAGTGAAACTACGAGGGCGGGATGATAAGTAACTAGCCTAATATAAAATACTTAGGTTGGTGTGACAAAATTGATTTCATTTTTCAACATACTCTCCATGTAGCTCTAAGCACTTGTTCCATCTTCGTTCTAAAGCTGTAATGCCCTCCATAAAATGACTTCTTTCAAGACCGGCAAAATACTCTTCTACGGCGGCAATAACTTCATCATTTGTGGCAAACTTCTGTCCACCCAAAAATTTTTTTAGCTTGGGGAAAATGTGAGGAAAGGTGAGGTGGGGAAAGGCTGATGGTGCTAGATCAGGCGAATAAGGTGGGTGGGGCACCATATCATAGTTCAATTCGTTGATTTTTGCCATAGCCTTAACACAAGTGTTGCCTTGCGTTGTCTTGATGGAAGATGATTTGTTTTTTTCGCTAAACCTGGTAGTTTTTGCTGAATACATTGATAAAGCTTATCTAAAAGATTAGCGTAGTATTCTCCATTAATAGTTTGACCTTTGGGAAGGTAATCTATAAACAAAATTCCATTTGCATCCCAGAAGACAGAAGCCATCACTTTTCCAGCCGACTTTACAGCCTTAGCTTTTTTAGGAGCCGAACACCCAGATTCAGTCCACTGTTTTGATTGAATTTTTGATTCTAGCGTGTAATGGTGAACGCATGTTTCATCTGCTGTTATAAATCGACTTATAAAATCTGCTTTATTTCTCTGAAAACGATCCAAGCATGCCTTCGAGTTTTGCACCCGAATTCTTTTTTGATCGTGCGTAAGCAAACGCGGCACCCAACGGGCGGATAACTTTTTCATATTTAATTAGTCACTTAGTATATGATGTACCCGTTCTTTCAAAATACCTGTAGTGTCAGCTATTTCGGATAGCTTCAATCGTCGATCTGCTAAAACTATATCATGTATTTTGGACACCATTTCGGGAGCCGTGACGATTTTTGGACGTCCGGGGCGGGCTTCATCCTGGACACTTGTACGCCTAATCAGTAACTCAGCCACCCAGTTTTTTACTGTGGCGTAAGAAAGAGCACATTCACCAACAAACATTCTTTAACTCTTCATAAATATCAAGCCCCTTCATATCCCTCATATAAAGAAACTTAATCGCCGCTCTTTGTTCAATTTTATCCATATTGAAAAACAACAGACACAATGTATTTTCAAATGCCAAAAAAATCAATAAAATATTCAAGCCACCAAATTCAAATTTAGAACAGAGATAGCCAGATACATATTTAAAAAAATGAGAAAGTTCTTTTTTTAATTACCTAAGGCTAGTTACTTATCATCCCGCCCTCGTAGCTGCAACAGGCTCATTATTTTACAGGAACGCGACATTGTATAGCCATTGGCAGTCCTCTTGGTTTTATCGTCCTTGGTCTGTACGCTTGGTATGAAATTAAACTGGCCCATTGAGACAATATTTGCTTGAACAACATCCTTAGAACCAGGGGATCGTTCTTCCCTATCTAGCAGGAACTTAGCATGCTGCGCAGCCCGACGCGCCCGCTCATGCCCCCCGGAGCCCCGTGTGCGGCGGCGTGTGTCAGCAGGCTCACCAGCTCGTTGGTCTGCGGGCCGAGCGCGGGCGCGGCGGCGGCGTGCCGCGCGGGCTCCATGCTGCGCAGCCCGACGCGCTCGCTCATGCCCCACTCGCGCACCATGTGCTGCGCGATCGACGTGGCCTGCTTCAGGTCTGACGACGCTCCTGAGGGAAAACACACTGAATTTAAGAAAAAAACCGGCCAAGTGCGAGTCGGACTCGCGCACGAGGGTTCCGTAGAAAGATTTTAACTCTTTTCCCCAGTGTTTTAAGAAGTCCAGTGTTAGCAGAGCCCTGTTCCTAAGCAAAATGTACGCAGTGTGGGGTCAACTTATACTGGTCTGTGAAATCTACAAACAGACATAAAAATTTAATATTTTGAGAATTCGAAGTGGTTGTACTATAAGAGCTACCTTCATACCAAATTTCAAGTTTCTAGGACAGCTGGAAGTACCCTTTAGGTTTTCAGGGTACAGCAATTTGTATGGAAATGACCTTTTTAATGACTGTATCTTTTGATTGCGTTGACTTAGAAAGTTGATTTTTTTCACAGCTTCAAGGCACCGCAGGCTTGAGTTTTTGATATTAATTTCAGCATGCTACCTTCACGCGTTCCAGAGAAAAAGAATCAAGACAGACAGACGGACAACAAAGTGATCCTGTAAGGGTTCCGTTTTTTCCTTTTGAAGTACGGAACCCTAAAAACTACTGGCGACCAAGTAATGCTGATGGTAGGACCTTGTGCGAGGTTCGTCCGGATCGCTCCCACCATCTTACTGGCTAATCCTGCCGCTAAACAGCAGTGCTTGCACTGTTGTGTTCCGGTGCGGAGAGTAAGACAGCCGGTGTAATTACGGGCACAAGAGGCATTTCGTCTTAGCTCTCTAAGTTGGTACAGTCACCAGCAATAATATATGATGATGGACAGCGCTGCAAAATTATCTGATCACGTTAGAAGGCGTAAGTATATGACGACACTCGACGGCATAAAGATCTAATGGGTTGCAGCCGGCATAAATATCGTTCTTGGTTAAGGGCATAAATATCCGGACACTGAATCGCTCAAAAATATCTGATACACCACAAAATCAAAATTATGTGACTCATCACCAGCATAAATATGTATTCACTTTAAAAGCAAAAACATGAGATCACACGGACGGCATAATTATCCGACATGTAATAAAATCGAAAATATGTCATCAATCAGCAAATATGAACTTAAATCGCTTCTCTTACGAATCTACTTTGAATGCAGCGATCTGACGCTTCTTGAAAACAGTGCATACTTGTCACTACATATGTCTATCTCACGTTTCTCAGCTTTTAAAATAAGAACAATACTTTTGTACTTAATTTTTTTTATTAGCGGTTAAACTCCTTGGTAAAACATATGGAAAAAATAATACGTCAACAAGGTATGTCATATTAGAAACGAAGAACTGAATTTCTTGGATTTTGTTAAAACAAAACATGAGACAGACATATGCAGTGACAAGTACGCACTGTTTTCAAGAAAGTTTGCATTCAAATTAGATTCGTAATACTACCGAATTAAGTTCATGTTTGCTGATTGATCACTTATGCCATTACCCAAGAACGATATTTATGCCGGCCGCAACCCATCAGATCTTATTGCCGTCGAGTGTCGTCATATATTTTTGCCTGGTACCATGATCAGATATTTTTGCAGCGCTGTCCATAATCATATATTATTGCTGGTGACTGTACGGGTGTCTATGGGCATCAGGTGACCCACTTGCTCGTTTGGCATCCTCGTCGTATAAAAAAAAAACAAAAGGCGTGTTACCCGAGGTGATCTTGTCCGGCCCGAAGACCAGCTCCTCGGCGGCGCGCCCGCCCATCATGGTGTCCATCATGGCCAGCAGCTGCTGCTTCGTCACGTGGTACCTGCGCGACACAAAGGGTCCACCATTCAATAGGGTAGTTGACTGATGTCAAAATAAAATAATTTTACGTTATCACTTATCAAGCTTCCAAGAATATTCATAAAATTCAAAATTTTATTCAGCAAATAGGCAGTTGAATGCTCTTTTACACGTCATTTTTTTTTAGTCTACCAGCGCCTTCGGAAAGACCATGATTGCCAAGAAGAATGCGCCGCAAGAAACTTGGCACAAAGCATTTTTTTTTATTTAGAAAAAACCGATGCCTCACTAATTACTGCAATTAAAACCATTTTTAATTTAACCAATACTAATAAAAGGAGGCAATTTGATCGCTGAAAATGATGACGTCATAGTTCTGTAATTCAATACAAACTTCATACTAACAGATCCGATCAAATCGTTTTGACATTTCAAAAAAGTTGCTGATTTGACCAGGAGGCAACAATCTCTATTTATTTATTTATCGTATGGCGGTTACACACTGGCTACAAAAAATGTTTATAATAAAAAAAAGAAATATCAAAATTTACAGTTATGCAGATATAAACTCGCACCCCTAGTCAGATGTTTGAAGTCCTCGACCGGTCCATTACAATCACACACACTAAAGTGTGCTCAAGTGCGGGCAAGTACGCGTACAGTGAACAGCAATAGTTGCTAAGCTACCGACGCGTTCACAACGATCAACGCACGACTCTATTGTTATAGACATAAGAGCTTGTGCAGATCATTGTGACCGCTTCGGTTGCTTAACTACTTCTGCTGCTGACTGTACTTGTGACTCGACCATTTTTATCACTCGTGTGTCACCTTAGTGAGTTGATTTTAACGAACAAGTTACGCAATAGGGTAGTCGACTGATGTCAAAATAAAATCATTTTACATTTTCACTTATCAAGCTTCAGAACATACTAATAAAAAACCGATGCCTACGTACTGCTGTCATGGAAAAATGCCGTGTTGTACTGGGACACATTTTTCGTGAATTTTGTACTAGACCCAAAGTTCATGGTTTCATTAGTCAATGGATAAAAAAAAAGTGTACCTCTCCTTAGCTGGTATATAGGCGGTGTGTCCCAGGGACGGCCCGCGGGGTATGATGGTCACCTTGTGTAGCGGGTGGGCGTCCTGGAAGTAACAAACACAAATTGGGTATTCGGCTGTTTAAAAAAAAATTGTGGCTATGAGTCGTGCCGAAAGTTGTATTTTTCTGGCCACACTGCAAGCGCCGGCGCGTAATAATGGGCCGCTCGGGCCTGGCTCACAGTCTTTGGTGTAGTAGGCCACTAACCGACCCAACCTTGGTGTAGTAGGCCACTAACCAACCCAACCTTGGTGTAGTAGGCCACTAACCGACCCAACCTTGGTGTAGTAGGCCACTAACCGAACCAACCTTGGTGTAGTAGGCCACTAACCGACCCATCCTTGGTGTAGTAGGCCACTAACCGACCCATCCTTGGTGTAGTAGGCCACTAACCGAACCAACCTTGGTGTAGTAGGCCACTAACCGACCCAACCTTGGTGTAGTAGGCCACTAACTGACCCATCCTTGGTGTAGTAGGCCACTAACCGACCCAACCTTGGTGTAGTAGGCCACTAACTGACCCATCCTTGGTGTAGTAGGCCACTAACCGACCCAACCTTGGTGTAGTAGGCCACTAACTGACCCATCCTTGGTGTAGTAGGCCACTAACCGACCCAACCTTGGTGTAGTAGGCCACTAACTGACCCACCTTGGTGTAGTAGGCCACGAGCGCGTGCCCGCCCTCGTGGTAGGCCGTGATGGTGTTGGCCTCCTCGTCCGGCAGCCGCGAGCGCCGCTCGGGCCCCATCAGCACCTTGTCGCGCGCGTCCTCGAGGTACCTCATGCTGACTTTCTTGGCGCCGTCTATCGCCGCCCTGGGAAACGAAACACTTGGGTTACCAAAAATCCGCTAGGAACGCTAGCTCGGCCTTTCTCGACAATGTTCGGTCGAACCATCCAACTATCCCGCTCAGCGAGGACGGTCGAGTCGCCAAGTATGGGTTTTTAAAACGTATATTTAATTACTTAAGAAAGGTAATTCTAGTGTTTTTCGCAACACAACACACGATGACTATTTAGATAACACTAAATTGCGCAAAACATAATAACATTCACAACCGGAACTCCCGTGACACAAGCCCGCGCATCACGAACGCCTCGGCTGACTGACGCGCCGCGGTATCTACGTGGCTCCACCGTTTGTTTACGCTTGCGGACTGACTTGAGCGCGGCCTGGTTGACCATGTTCTCGAGGTCGGCGCCGGTGAAGCCGGTGGTGCCGCGCGCCAGCACGTCGCTGCTCACGTCGGCGCCGGCGGCCACGCGGCCCAGGTACAGCTCCAGGATCTCGCGCCGCCCGCCGTAGTCCGGCGTCGGCACGGTCACCTGAACAACGACGCATCGTCGTCACGTCATCATTCATCAACAGCCTAAGGTAACTGAACGGCAACACGCCCACACCCAAACACAATACACAACAATAGCTGTGAGAAATTAATGCTCTCTAATGCAACATTTAATCAATAATACAATGTCACTTGTCAACTATGAATACTATAGTCGTGCCACAATAACTCTGCAACGAACTGACAACAGTAGAAATATGAAGTTTGTTTATGGCAACACTGTTTATAGTCGAACAACACGTTTTGAACTTTTGATTAGATTAAACGTAAACAGGTCATCGTTCATTCACCATCCACCATTAAAATACCTCTCATTTTCGTTTTCTAGATTTTTTTTACCGTAAAAACGGCAAAACCTACTAAACACTGGCAAAATTGTCTTCCAACGGACAGAGCCATATTTAAAAAAAAAACAGCAAGTTTCGATTGCTACTATCATTATTATTTTTAATTAAAGAAATGTTGGAGTGACATGAAAAAAGTATTACCACAGCATGATTTTTTTGGGTTGCCAATTAACATTTTATGCAGAGTTATCGTGGGACGATTATAACATAGTCTTAAGTGAACTACTAACAAAAATGGGTCTTTATTGTCTGAATAAATGAATTATTATTATTATCTATATATTTATTGTTGTCTTAAGTTAGGTTTTTACAAAATTTATAAAAACCTAACCTAGGGTGCCGCCGGCAGCGAGGCGGGGCCTAAGCTACCGGCGGTCAGGGCGACAGAGAGAGGAACCTCCTGACCATCCCCGAGCCGTGTCCAGGAGTACCCCCTTCTGTATCTGACCCCAACCATTTAGCGAGAGCCTTTTAAGGTGATAGTCAAGGCTCTTCGCTGTTAGACCGTTCGCCGAAACGACTATTATTATAATTGACGTCCCACTGCTGGGCCCAGGCCTCCTCCCACGAGAGGGCGCAGCACCCACCTCGACGTCGAACCGGCCGGGGCGCAGCAGCGCCTGGTCCAGATCGTCGCGCCGGTTGGTGGCGCCCAGCACGATCACGCCCTCGTTCTGGTGGAAGCCGTCCATCTCGGACAGCAGCTGGTTTATGGTCTGCCAACAAAATTCTAAATTCTAAATTTCATTCAGCAAATAGGCAGTTGAATGCTCTTTTACACGTCATTTTTTTGAGTCTACCAGCGCTTTTAGAAAGACCATGTTTGCCAAGAAGAATGCGCCGCAAGAAACTCGGCACAAAGTATTTTTTTCTAAAAACAAGTTACATTAGCTCTTACCATACGTAACCAACGAAACGGGAATTAGAATATCACTACTACCTATATGTCACCCGGAAAAGAAATATTGATGACGCTATTGTGTTAAACAATGGTCTAAGTGCCAGTCATATCACCCGCCGAAGGGCGGACAGTGGTCGTTCGAAGGTCTACTATAACGAAGGTCGAATCAGGTCCATCTGCCAATTAACACCAGTCATAGCTTAGCTTGTCCCTCATGGAAAAACAAAGAGATCTCACTCGACCGCAGCGATCCTAGCGAATATTTGACTCGGGATTGCCCTCATTCAGGATACCACTATATACGTCAGATACATTTTGATCAGATGGCGATTTTTTACTTTTTTTTTATACAAAAAGGGACGAACGAGCAGGCGGGTCACCTGATTTGATCTAAGCAATCACCGATTTTCGTCAGATTCGTTAATCGCCAGATCATTTATTTATCAGATGCGTTCTTCGTCGGACCCGTTTATTGTCGGATTAGTTTTTTGTAAAATTACACCTTTCTAGTACCAATAGTCTCGAGGTAAGGTAGTCTAGAGGTAAGCCGCGGACAGACAGATGAACATAACGAAACTACTTCTATAAGGGTTCCGTTTTTGCCATGTTGGCTAAGGAACCCAAAAAAATGGACACACTGCGCAACGGCGTGCGGTTATGGCTGGACGCAGCTTCTGGTTTGTTCTGTACGTTTTATTTTCATTTCAAACCGTTAACAACATTTTTATGTATAAAAAATAAAGAAATACTTTTTTCTTCTAGTCATCCCATTAGGGATTAGGGGAAAAGAAGCTAAGTCCATACAGCCACGTCTTACTTATTTATTGTTCATTAATTAATTTAGTTTTAAGTTTCCGTTTGGTTGCCCTGAAAAGCAGCGTCAGACATTCCAGTCATGACATAACCTTTTTGGTGTATTTTGCTGATACGTCATTTACATTGATGTTACCTGATGGTAAGTGATCACCACTGCCCATAGACACCTGCAAAACCCCGGAGGGTTTGCAGATGCGTTGTCAACCTAGAGAGCTAAGATGAAATCCCTCTTGTGCCCGTAATTACACCGGCTGTCTTACTGTCCACACCGGAACACAACAGTGCAAGCACTGCTGCTTAGCGGCAGGATTAGCGAGTATGATGGTGGTAGCGATCCGGACGGACCTCGCACAAGGTCCTACCACAAGCAAAATGTTTTTCAAATAAACATTTTCTTTCTTTCTGTATTGTAAGCTTCTCTCCTATAAGTACTGTACAGAACGCTTACCTGGTTGGCATACGGATGCAGCACGCTGTTCGTTCTCTTAGCGCCGACCGAGTCGATCTCGTCTATGAAGATCACGCACGGCGCGCGCTCCTTCGCCGCTTCTGTAGACATGGTCAATAAAATAATGGCGACCAATTTTTTTACCTGTGTATCTCTCTGTGGCGTTATAGTTCCAAAACGGATGGACTGATTTTGATGCGGTTTTTTTTAGAAAGCTAGTTTAATCGAGATGGTCCTTAGCTAAGCTTTAATACGTAAAATAAATAAAAAAAACCGAAAAACTCCCGGCCCAAGTCAGATTAAAATCGGTTCAACCGTTTTTTAAATATTGAACTTTGCAACGAAAATGTTGGTTAGGTTATTAATGTTATCCTAATCCTAATTCTAACTAATATGTTTGAATATTAAGGGATAACATAGGCTACTTTGTATTCGGGAAAATTACAAACATATTGTATAGATAGTCCCCGCTGGATAGCGTTAACGGAAATCCAAATCCAAACCACCACCAAAACTAACCAACTTATCAAATTTCATGTGGATTGGTGCAGCGGTTTTTCCGTGAAGAGGTTAACAAACAGACAGAGAGACAAGAGTTACTCTCGCATTTATATTAGTTAGGATTAGGATGAGTTTGAAATAAAATATTGGCCGCCTCCCCCGCGGCTCTCCGCTCGGACCGGTCTTGTGGTCCCGCGGTTGAATACAATAAACACTGGATACTGACTGAAGAGGTCCCGGACGCGGCGCGCGCCCTGCCCGACCAGGATCTCGTCGAACTCGGGTCCGGCGGCGTGGAAGAACGGCACGTGCGCCTCGCCGGCCACCGCGCGCGCCAGCAGCGTCTTGCCCGTGCCCGGCGGGCCCACCAGCAGCACGCCCTTCGGCAGCTTGCCGCCCAGCGACGAGAACTTCTCGGGGGACTTCAGGAACTCCACCTGCGCGGACGAACTGACACCAATCGACCTGGTCCCAAACTAGGCAAAGCCTGTACTACGGGTACTGGACAACGATAAACGCACTTATATAGATAAATACATCATCAATAGTAGATTAATGCCCAGGCGTGGGGAGTGAGCAGTTGCTGGAGCGAGAATATTATAATAAGTACGATACGAGATAATTTTAATAAGTACGAGTCCAGCAATTGCTATTCCAGCCGTGGCAGGTATAGATTTTTTCTCAAACATTAAGAGGAAATAAGGAATTTTTAATTATTAATTAACTCTCATAATACAGCAAGCCAAAACTGCCATTGTTACTATTTGTGGCAGTGTCTTAAATATTGTTTATTGCAAAATATTACAATATCTGAGTCATTATTAACATATTTTATTTAATTAAATACTTAATAACCAACTAAATTCATTAGGTAATTCCCTTACCCCTATTTTATAATAGTTTCACAACGACTAAATATTTCCATTGAAATTTAAGTGGTACTAAGCAGTTTGCTTTAGTTAATAGTTATCCTCTGATTTTCATCATGGCGGACTTCTATACAACAAATGATCACGATTTTGGCACTAAAAACTATTAAATTAATATAACTTGCATAACTTTAAATAAGTCAAGACTCTGTGCGTTATTGTTACTTGTTTACGTATGATTTCATTACCGCCATTTTTTTTAGTTAAAAAAGCATATTTTTCTTTTTAATACTGCCAAGCTATTTAAGACATTGATAAAAATGTTAAATTTCGAATAGAACGCCTGCATACAGCCACCGGTTTGGCTGAATGAGATATGTCACTGGATGTTTCTATGGTCTATTTTACTTTTTAAAAAGTTAAAAACAAATAAAAAACAGTCCAGCAATCCGATTTATGGACAGGTAATCGCGCCGGGGAGAGCCGGTTGAGTGTCGATCGCGAGCGGTTGTGTTCAAGATTGTAGTACCTTCGGTTTTCAGTATTTGTAGTTGGATTAATGTTATAATCGTTACTATCTTCATAAAAGAGTTGCTATTCCTGCATTTCTTGGTGGTGGTTTTGTCGGTAAGTGGTTTTATGTGGTATTTGGATTTAAATTCGGTAGATTAATTATTTTCTTACGGTGTGCGGGTAGTCTATGCCAGCATTCCCATGAGTGAGAATGCTGGCTTAGATGACCCTGGAGGGGGAGTTTTTCGCCCAGTACTAGATAAAAATGTCTTTTTAGTCGATCATGAAGAGTTTGAGAAAAGCCAGGTGGTAATAATGGCGGGGAAAAATAAAAAAAATAGAAGGCAGGCTCGTGAAAGGGAGCGAAATAAAAACAAAGATAGGGTTGCTGAACGGTCTCGTTCGAGGGCAGCGTCGTCCGCGTCGTCCACGAGATGGTCGGATAACTCTGATAGTAATCATAATCGGACTCAACCTGACACTCCACTTCTGTTAGGTCAAAAAAGCTGTGATCAGGCTTCGTCATCATTGACTCCTCCGGCTCACTTAGTCACGGACTCACCCATTGAGCCCCAGACCCAGACCCCTATATCACCCTTCACTCCCATCGGGCGTGAGAAATATTCTGAGTGCGACCAGGGTCCTTTTGTAGTCCACGTGCAGAAATTAGAGACCTCCCCCGACTCTGGTACTATACTCCACCCTATATCGTTTGGCCTGTTTCTCCAAAACAGAATAAGAGAGTTTCCCAACGTCATTGAGGGAAGTGTTAAGAGAATTGGACGTAACCGAGTGTCCATTAGTTTCCACTCAGGCGGAGATGCTAACTTGTTTCTGACCTCACCGACGTTGATACAACATAAATATAAGGCCTTTGTTCCCTCGTTCAATGTAACGAGGCTCGGACTAGTTCGAGGAGTGCCTTCCAAATGGTCCCCAGAAGAGGTATTAGAAAAAATTCAGGTACCTGAAAATTCCGGAGGCGCGCGCCCCATTAAAATTAGAAGACTAAACTTTAAAAAAAACAATCCTGATGGCTCATATTCCTGGCTACCGTCGGAAACGGTAGTCATCACCTTTGATGGGCAGTCTTTGCCGAGTAGGGTCTACATGTGCTTCAATTCCCTGCCGGTAGAGCAATACAAATTGCCAACAATACAGTGTTTTCGCTGTTGTCGTTTCGGGCACACGAAAGAAAAGTGCCGCTCGCTTCCCAGATGCTACCGATGCAGTGGCTCCCACATTGGAGATACTTGTTCGGTGGACCCTCAGGAGGGCTACTGTTGTAATTGTCCCCAGGGGTTGGGTATGGGTCACTTTGCTAATAGCAAGGCCTGCCCAGAATTTAACCGACAAGCAGCCATCAAAAAAACTATGGCTGATGAACATATTTCCTATTCCGAGGCATCGAGTCTACATACTAGGGTCACACAAAAAACATATGCTCATGCCACATCCTCCCCACCGTCACAAGGATCCACGTCTTACAAAAGGACAATATTCTATAACCCTCGCTCTCCACCTCCGTCTAGGAAAGGTTACGACAAAAAAGCTCACGATGATCTTACTAGAGAGCCGGTAATTCCAACCAAACCAGTGTTCCGTGAGAGGCCCACCGAACAATCAAATGAAGCTCTAATAAATGAGCTTATAAAAATTATTTCCTCTCTTGTCAAAGTTTTCTCACCATCTAGCCCTCTGGCTAATCCTTCTCTGCTATCCCACGTTGCTCCATTCATTTCCTCCTTACTTATTTCTTCCAATAATGGACCAGTCAGTAATACAGTGGAACTGCCGTAGTATCAGCAATAAGAAACATGACCTCATCTTCTTAATCAACAAGTACAATCCTATCGCAATAGCTGTATCAGAAATATGGCTTAAATCTGAGAATAATTTTAAATTACCCAGATATGTGTCTCTGATGGACTGCCGGGCTGATGGACGTGCCGGATGTGCCTTGTTTATCAGAGACCATTACCCATTCACTCTCATACCCACTCCACAACTTAGTAACAATTGGCATTCAATATGTGCTCGCGTAGAAGGAATCTCTTTTCTGTCTTTATACATCCCTAGTCCATCTATTCAAATTTTATCCGAGTTGAAACAATTAATCGCATTGCTCCCGCACCCATGTATTATAATGGGCGATTTTAATATTCATCATCACTTGTGGGGTTGTGATAATAATGACTCTCTTGGAGAACAATTTATGGAAGTACTTGACACAGTTAACCTTTGTCTTCTAAATTCAGGATCCCCAACTTTACGTACTTTACCAGGTCATTCGGTCAGTGCAGTGGATTTGTCTTTATGCTCACCCTTACTTGCATCGCAGATCACCTGGGAAGCCCTAGATAGTACATATGGGAGTGATCACTTTCCTATTCTCCTTAGCCTCCCATTTTTGTCTTCAAAAAGGGCACCTGTCATGGAACCTCTCTTGGTCTATAATATCAATGGAGTTGATTGGGACACTTATAAAAATATTTTAAATACTGAAATTAACTCTCTTCCTCTAATTACGGCGTCTTCAATTGAACATTGCTCCGACGCCATAGTTCGTGCTATTAAATCCACTGCAGATAAAGTCTTCCCTCTCAAGAATGCAGCTGTAGGTAGATTCCCGTCTCCACCTTGGTGGGATAAAGAATGTACTCAAGCTGTTAAAAATAGGAAAAAAACTGAACGTATGTATTCTGCCAATATGACGCCGGAGAATTTTCAAATTTTAAAGAATGCTATGGATGAGACTAAGCTTTTACTTAAAAACAAAAAATGCGACGGCTGGAAAACATTTTGTCTATCGTTAAGCCTCACCTCCCCATCTACGGTAGTTTGGAACAACATAAAGCGATTTAGACGATCCTATAACTCTCGGTCTTGTCCGTACCCATCCTCACAGGAATGGGCGGAGTCCTTCTTGTCTAACATAGCCCCTCCACACGTTCCTGGTGTCTTTGATTTACCCATTGAACATCCTGCCTTCGAGACAATCGACCCTTTAGATGAAATATTCACCATTCAGGAGTTAAAAAATGTCTTAAAAGCAGTAAAAGATTCTTCTCCGGGCCATGATGGCATTCCCTACTCCTTTATAGCTAAAGCAGGTGAACCCTTCCTTCAATACTTCCTTAACCTTATTAATTGTATCTTACTTTCAGGCCGTCCGCCTTCAGCATGGAAATCCCAAATAGTTATTCCTATCTTGAAGCCAGCTAGAGATCCTAATGATCCACGATCTTATCGTCCTATTGCTTTGTCTTCAGTTTTGCCTAAGATTTTAGAACACCTTATAAAAAATAGACTTGAATGGTATATGGAGAGGGAGGGTCTGTTCGGGAAAACTCAGTACGGTTTTAGAAAGGGAAAAAGCACAATCGACAGCCTCAGCATTTTTACTTCCGATATACGACTGTCTTTCTCGAGGGGAGCATCGGTGGTCGCTGTGTTCTTGGATGTGGAGGCTGCTTACGATAACGTCCAGCTCCCCATTCTCAGGGAAAAATTCCGCAAGCTGAGAATTCCGGAGAGGCTGGCCAACCTAGTGGGCAACCTACTTTCAGAGCGACTAATTACTTTTCGCGGAAGGGACCCGCAAATAAATCCTTCAAGATTGGTTTGGCGTGGACTGCCGCAAGGGTCTGTCCTTAGCCCGCTGCTGTACAATTTATATACACATGATTTGGAGGATTTTGCTGCTGATTGTCAATTTTTACAATATGCGGATGACTTGCTGGTTTATTCTTCTAATAATAATATAGATTCAGCTAGTGAATCAATCTCGACTTCGCTTCAATCGGTAAATTCATGGTTAACTAGGAATGGCTTGTCACTTTCCCCAACGAAAAGCACTGCTGTTGTTTTTACCCGTAAACGAGTAACTCCTAGTATAAACATTTCAATCAATGGCGTGGAGATTCCTGTTTGCTCTCACTTTAAATTTCTCGGAGTAGTTCTAGACTCCAGATTGACCGGTGCCTTACACTTTGATCATATTGTTAAAAAGTGTGAACGCGGTCTCAATACGCTCAGATGTCTCTCTGGGGTTTGGTGGGGAGCCCATCCAACCTCTCTTAGACTATTATATAACGCAATCGTCCGAAGTGTAATGGATTATGGATCGTTCCTTTTGGTGCCGGGTAATAAGGCAGGCCTTAGAAAATTAGATCTCATTCAGTCGAAAGCATTAAGAATTATATCGGGAGCAATGAGATCAAGCCCCATAAACGCGTTGCAAGTGGAATGTGCTGATCCTCCTTTAAACCTACGTAGGCAATTTTTGGCTGATAGCTATTTGTTCCGTGCGCTTCAGTTCTCTCGTCATCCAGTACTAAATAGGCTACTCGATCTTAAATCTACTCCTAGTTCCAATTATAATGGCCCTCCCTGCCTTGTTAACAGTTTGCGGAAGTTCCAAACCATAAAAGATCCAGTTCACCATTCCCAAAATCTCCCCCTGTTTGAGTTCAAGTACAGCACGGTTACGTATCAGCCACGAGTTACACTTGATTTTGATATTTGTCGTAACGATTCACATGCTGACGAATACCTTCAACAAATTCTCAATCGTGAATGGCATGATTGGAACACAATTTACTGCGATGCTTCGAAATTGTCGCCTGTTGGTTGCGTAGGGGTGGGAATATATCATGCTCAGTATAATATTGTTCAGAAAGTAAAATGCCCTCCGGAAACCTCTGTTTATACTGGGGAATGTATAGGAATATTGGAAAGTGTTAAATTCGTTTTAATTTTCAGGTTGAAAAAAACCATCATATTTTCTGATTCTCGTAGTTGCCTTTCAATCAAATTTCATAATCCAATTATATATCAGATTAAGGAATGTCTCACCATATGCAAATCAAGAGGATATGAAGTAACACTCGTGTGGGTCCCGGGCCACTCGGGAGTCTCTGGAAACGAAAAAGCTGACCAATTGGCCAAGAAAGCGGTGGTGGACGGTGACAAGGTTCCTTTTAAAAATTATTGCCATGATGTTGCAGCGTTATCTGCGGAATATCTAATGCGTTCATGGTCCTCCAATTGGACATTATCAAGCAAAAATAAGGGCAGACTTTTTTCACTAGTGCAACCAAAGGTCTCAAGGAAGCCCTGGTTTGCTAAAACTTTCATCTCAAAAGAATATTGCTCAACAATCATTCGGATGCGTCTTGGCCATTGTTGTACTGCCTCTCATTTGGCAAAAATTCGTATCCGAGACTCCTCTCTTTGTGAGTGTGGGTTGGATGAAGGAACCCTCAATCATATCTTCTTTTCCTGCAGCAAATATGACAATTCCACCTTTTATAACGAACTGATAAGATTGAGGGTACCGTTTCCAACTCACATTATAGAGCTTTTGCAATTTGATCAAAAACAAAAAAAGGAAATATTTCTTGCATTGGCTCAATTCTGTCAGCAAAATGATCTGAAGCTATAACTAAGTATAACTATTTATTTTATAAGTGTATCATAGAACTAAAAGTATATGCTCTGGTGGTTGTTGGGGTGTAATCCTTTAAATAGATTTTTTCCTTTGCGTAGATTGAAGTTCCCTGCTTGTAAGTATCAATTATTATTATATTTATATCCATAATAATTATACATTATCTTTTTATTAGCATGGTTGTATTAAAATGGGTTTTTGGTATACCTTTGGTTGGTCATTAATCCTTTTTTTTTCAGGAATAGCAACCGATACTTTTTCGCCTCCGTAATTTTTCTACAAAGTTATATCGACATGACGCTGGCTTAATCAAAAGGCATAGCCATAAAAAAAAAAAAAAAAAAAAAAATCGCGCCTGCAATGTAATGCGGCCGTCAACAAGGCACTTCGTGTTCTGTTACTTCGAGTATAATGACAACATTTCCAACAATGTTTGAGAAATAGTAGATTGTTCAACAAGGGAGGAAAAGGACCAATTTCTAACGGGATATTTTGGCACCCGAGCATCGCGAGAGTGCCAATAATTAGAGTTTTAAATTGGCGTTTTCCCAGAGTTAAACACCCTGCTTTTCATCTCGACTATAAGGAAAGTAAAAAAACATAAATCTTTAAGAAAAAGCACTTACATAAAAAAATATTGATGTTCTCCTCCGCGACCACAGAGAACACGCTTTTTTTTGTGTTTTCTTTTTCTAAATTGATCGCTGGTCAAAATAATTAATGTTAGAGTCTTTATTTAATAGATTTTATTAACTACTTTACTTTATAAATTCAATCAAGCCTATTTATTTATAACAGTATGTATTTTAGGACACATTTTTTATAAAAAAAAGTAAGTTACAATGGTAAAATTGAAACAAATAGTTTGACTCTATAGGCTGCATTCAAAATACCATTGCCATTTAACGAGTGTTTTTTCTTAATTAATACAAATTACTTTTTTGTATTTTTTTTTCATTCAAGAGTAATTTACTAATAATTACTTATTAATAATTATTGGGCACCTAAGCATGTTTTTTTTTTATAATAGCCAACAATAATGAAAAATAATAAAAACTTAAGAATTGTTCCATAGGCTGTAAAGGCTGAATAGGTCATAGTCATAGCCAGCGCTTTATTTTTTCTTTTTTTACTCCCTAGGGGAGCCATGCATAACTTTCCTCCCGTATGTTAGATAAGATATGCCTCACTTTCCGAGTATGAGAGATGAAAAATATATTTTTTACGCAATCAAATCTCGAGCATCATGATAATGTGTGAAAATAGCTTAATTAAATCAATACATAGAGATTTATAAAGTTGGTGAGGAACAGGGGCCAGCACTCACCACGTCCTTGAGCTCCTGCTTGGCCTCGTCGGCGCCCTTCACGTCGTCGAAGGTCACGTTGATGTCCTCCGGGTCCACCTCCACCTGGTTCCCCAGCTGGATCCTGCGAGGGTGCGAGGGAGAACGCTGATTATTGCTGTAGGCTGATGATGACCATAATGTAACAATGGGTTTGATCAGTACAGACCTGGATGCAAGTTAAGTAATTGTCCAGATGTTACTCTGGATATGGAGTTGTGGATTACCAGCTGAACACAACACACTTTCCTACTAAGTTCCTTAGTGGTTGAGCCGCTTAATTAAGCTACTCATAGAGGGCGCCGAGGAGAGATCTTCCAAATAGAAAATATGACACAATGCATTGAAAAATTCGTTAGGTGCACCAATGTTAAGTATAGCTTAATTGGTGGAGAGTGGTACGAAGTCCAGCTGCTTAACAGATTTTTCTTTGCATTGTCATTGTTACAATACACTTTGAATAAGCGATAGAGGGTTTGTAAGATAATTACCGGAAGACAGTGCCGCTGACGGAGGCCATGAGGCTGACAAAGATGGCCAGGAACAGCACGATGGTCAGCAGCTGCTGCACCAGCTTCAAGTACTTGGAGGCCTTCGTGCCGCGCGCGTTGTCCGGGTGCGAGCCTGCAGTCAACGTAGTCAGTTTTATTAAACTGGCTTATGCTAGGGTTTGCCCCTGTGTAATATTTCAAAATGGGCTAGTTCCCTGTCCTGCGGGAATTTCGAGAAATCCCTTCTTAGTGCACCTCTAGAATACTCAAGGTATATGTTTGCCAAATTTCAAGTCTCTAGGTCCAGTGGTTCAGGCTGTACGTTGGCTGTCAATCAGTCAGTCACAGTACTGTCTTATAGGTATAGTTTGGGCATTTCTGCATGCAAAGTTGGCAGCAATTCCGTCTTTACCAAAAGGGCACGCGGGGCACGGCCCCAGGGCCCCCACAAAATACCGAAACTAGAATTTGGTGTTTTTGATACTCTTTATTGCTTACTGCGAATAATTGCGAAACGTGGCAGTGGGCAGGGAACATTGCTTGCAGGACTGATGGCCAATGGAGTAAGAAGGTTCTCGAATGGCGTCCACAGACCGGGAGACAAACTGTCAGTAGGCTTCCAACAAGATGGAGAGACGACTTAATAAAGATTGCGGGACTGCAGTGGATACGGAAAGCACAAGACCGATCTGAGTGGAGAGCCTTGGGGGAGGCCGCCATCCAGCAGTCGACGTCTTTCAGCTGACGTTATGATTGCTTACTACAAGGGCTCCCAAATTTTAGTTTGCCCAGAGGCCTCTGCATGGTCTAAGATGGCCCTGGTTGGCAGAGCTTACTTTTCTAGTAATCTGCTGTCAGTAACACTTAAAAAAATCTGTACTTACCAGCAAGGTACCCCTCAGCAAAAGCAATCTTAATCTTGTCCTTCTGTTGGTTACTTAGCACAGAGTCCTCGCTGAGAAGCTTTTCCAGCCTCGGAGCCACATCAGGCCCCAGGACTGCACCCTGTTTGTCTTTGTTCAGAGGTGGGTCTGCCACGAATCCTGGAAACCAATTAAATTGAAAACTGAGCCTCTGTGTTAACTACGCCTATTTTATGATACCTGTGACCAAAGCCCAAAACATCTTGCTATTACTTTTTTTTCCACCAGTGCTGTTTTTACCAATAACAATGTAGATACAGTGCATGCATGAGGAGATTGTTCGGTTTGAGAATTTAGATTTATGAAAAGGACCACTCAACCTTTCATTTAACATTTTAACAATTCAAACATAAAAAAAGGCCTAGCAAAGCTGATGTTGAGAACTTCAATGCTTTTTTTTTATTATGGCTTTCACCCTTGCTTCTATGGCAAAGAGTATTTTGCCAATGTCAACATTTAGACATTACACACATGAGAATTCTAGAAGTATCACATTATTGTCAAAACCAACAAACACAAAAACTTACTTCCACATCTGGCTAAACCGACAATTGTAAAGATGGTGAAACAGGGGCCCGATCAAAACTTGAACACTAAAATAACTTATTTACAGGTTTTATTGTAAATTTCACAAAAGTTCATTCACTTTTAACTTTGTACAATAACACGGTGACTTGATAATTTTATCAACTCAAACATTGTTTTTCAAGAGCTCTATGCTCCTACTTATTCATCTTATTTATACTAACCGAAGAACTTACGCAGTCTATTAATGATGTTAGGGTTCCGTTTGAGGTCTGCATGGATCCCTCGCTCAGTCTTGAAGCCCCGTACTTGCACATTGATACTGTTCTGCCGGATACTGTGTGCTAACAAGCCAACAAACTTGTCTGTGAAACTTATAAACCCTTTCCGTTGCACTGCGGTAGTGTTGGGTGCAGACCAACCATTTTTGTTTCGTTCAAAGGACTCTGTAGACACATGGGATACCTTTCTGGCTGAAGACAGGCTGTCTTTCAGTCTGGACCGCCCGGCGAACGTCTTGAGCGAGCGGATATCCACTCGCCGCATCTCAATCATAACATTTTTGTCCAAGTTTTTGATGGCCTCGGCAAAGCTTTCCTTGCATATTGTTGCATCATTAGCTACCGCCGCCGCATCGTTTCGCTTTATATCCTTGGTCTTAAGATTACTATGCTTCCTATGCTTGAAAACACTCGAGTAACGCGACGAGAGTTGACTAAAACTAACTAAAATCTGCAACGACACAAAGGTTATGTTAATGACAAACAAATTCAAGTTTTTGACGATTATTTACGTATTTTAAGACGCGAGCCCTTTGAGATTATTTACCTGGTTTTGCGTGTTGATAGAATTCAGTGAGAACATGTTACATGTAGATGGTTTTGTGTTTTTTCACGAGTGCACTCGAAAATTTTGTAGGCTCTTACGTCAAACTTAATTTTCGTAGCAAAATATGGCGAAGGCGAAACGACACATTTCTTCTATGACCTCTATGGGTCAGACTCGGATAAGAATATGCTGCCACCGATTAGTACTCTTTCTTAATTTTTAAAGAAAACATTGAAATAATAGACCACTTTGCTAAACAGGTTTGATATACACAATGAAAAGGAAACAATAGCACTTAAAAGAAATCTGAATTACTTAACAGGTCATTTTATAAAGTGACAAAAGTTTTGAATCGATTGAAAATAGCGCCTAAGTTACAGATTTGCAAAATGTTGGATGTATTGGATTAAAGAGTTATTACTGAATCTTTAATTGAACTAATTATATGAAAAATGTCGTGTTTTCATTTACAGCTTTTAAGCTGTTTTTATATTATTTCAGAGACAATTCATAAAAGGTCTTTATGATTTAGTAATTAAGTTCTACATTGTCTGTGATATATTTGGCAGTAAAATCCAAAATGGCGACGAGCGATGACGAGCCTATGCATTTATATGAAGTTTTTCAAAACTGTTTCAATAAAATAGCGAATAAACAACAAGGTGAGTGAAAAAATGCATACCGTGGCCTGTCTCGCGTTCCTCGATCAAATTACCGCGGCCAAGTGAAGTGTTTCATTGTGAAATTGGACCAAAGTGTTTGCGTGTTATGCCATTTTCAGTGTCGAAACCCAACAGCATTTTTTCAAAATACGTCCTCTAAATCAACCCTACGTGCTTTTAGCACGTTATTTCAACACGTCCGTTAATTAAATAAGGTGTTACAGTCGCCGAAAGCGTATCTACGACGGTTTGTAAGCCTGAAAAGGCTATGTTTTGATCGCACAGTGTATTGTCAAAATGTGCCTGCCCATTGTGCCTCCGTTGATTTTCAGAGCAATGCTGAATTGTTTCACGACTTTTGTTTACTTTGACGTATACTGTGACGCTTTTAACTGGTAAACTAGGCTTTATTGGCCCACAGTATTGTTAAAAAATGCTTGAAATTATCATTACAACGTAAGAAATCCCGGAATGCACTTATCTCTTCTCCGAGTCGTACCTTAGGTGTAATGGTACATAGATGGCGATTTGCCGTTTTTATGTTCCCTTTATGCCTATGTTTACAGTATAAATTTGTTTATTTACTCGCGCGGACTGAGACGTGAATGTTACAATCTATGGCATACATAGAACTGACTAGTTACGTACTCGGAACCCTGGACTCGTAAACAAGCGTTAGAAAAAATATACAAACGGTTTCATTATTCTAATGCGGAGCAAAAATATCGAAGCTTTATTTATGCACACTTATCTACTTGTTTGATTTATTGTTGATGTCTGGTTAGAATAAACATAAGTTTTTTTTGTTTGATTCTTGCCTAATAGGCTGTTAACTTTGCTTTAAGCTTGAATGGTTCCAGATTTTTTCTCTATGACCAGCCCATGTCCACGGTCCAGCTTTGCAGTTTGTTGTAAAAATAGGTTGACCATATAGTTCTGTTGTCTATTCAGAATTGTAGTTTACTAAGAAAAACACAGTTCTTTTGAAGACTCAGATGATAAAATCCTGTTACTTAATCTTGGTCTTGCAAATTTTATTTTTCTAATAAATCTTCTACTTACCCATTACTTATTTTTAAATTAAAGACTATACTCCATTCAGCCTGCTTGTTTTGACTGTTTCAGTCCTATCCATTGTGCTGGGTTTTTTTTTCTAACACTTTGTCCTGAACTAAGGACTCAAACCTGAAAGTTCCACAGAGGCAAAATTGTATACAAACAAACTAGACTAGGTACTAGGTATGTAAATTTTTTTTAATCTAATATTTTAACGAGGTTTCAGTGCACCAAATCCAGGTGTAGCTATAGCTCATGCCATTCAGCCAGCTTTCTACGTATGTGAGTACCTATTCCTTGTTTCAATTCCTTAAAAGCTTGGCAAGAGGCAGTACTGCCTGTGGCTCTGGTTTCCATGGGGGTTGTGAGCATCCTGTTACTTTTTTTTATCTTTTAGGCCTCTTAACATGACCTGGTAGGGCTTAAACCAGTTTCCATTGTTGCTGAGGCTGTTCCAAATTAGACCGAGTTAGGAACTTAACAGAAATCCACACCACCATAACATAACTGCCCTTTATCCTGATGATAACAAAAGTTATGACATGTAAATAACTAAACCACAGTTATTATGTGCCTATCAAACTCCACTTTGCCCAGAGCCTGAGTCTTCGGATACAAAAGCTTGTCTAACCGATTTATAAATTAGCTTTGCACCATCAGATGATGGCTGACTCAGAACTATGTTCACACCTCCATTATCCACACCATTCAAATATCTTTCCCATATATCCTTATGTTGCTCGTTTGCCTTCCTTTTCGTATAAAATAAATATTAAATAATACATTTTGGTCACATTTTCTTGTTACAAATTGATCCACTGTCTTCCCAAGTCTATTTCAATTAAACCTGAAACTTTTATTTTTTATGGTCCACTAATATCTGTTACAAGGACGAAACAATACTGATTGTCATTCATTTATTGATTTCAATAGCTGTGGCAGTCATACCTATTACTAATCAGATAAGATATGCTAAATGATACTCTGTTGAGTAGATGATAGGGTCTATTAGTGGGTGCATGTAATGAGTCATAATCATGTTATGAATTTGGGTGTGGGAATAAAAGTGTTGTGAGAGTGAGATAGAAATATATATGAGGTTTTTCATCTTTGATGTCAAGTGTCATTTATTAATTAACCAACACAATTGTTAACATATTTGACCTTTGTCGGGCAATTCAAATTAGATGATGAAAAGCTGGAACTAAAGTATTTTTTTACTATCGATCAGTAATTTTAATCACTTCCCTTGATTTTTTTTCTTTTTTCAGTTTCCTTGTTTAAATGTTTTCGTATATTCACGATTTCTTTAATTTCGTGTAGTTTTGTTATTGCTGTCATTTTAGCGTACATTTGTGCGTTCGTGACACCTGTAAATATCGCTGGGTAAATGGTCTTCTGCAACTGTACTAAAATGGCTCCAGTACGCGTAAAACGCTCAGATCCGATAGTGTAATTTTGACACAACAAAACGTTTCGATCGCGTTCGCGTGGACGTCTCAATTACCATGGGCAAACCGGCAGCGCCTCTAGCGGCACGTATTAGCACCGTACTATTCTCATAGTAGGCAATTGACACGTTAACGCGAAAGCATAACCATAAAGCAGACAGACGAGAGGCGCCTTTGGCTTATCTATGCACTACAATTTTTCTGCCATTTATCGAAAGGGACGAGGTACACACATCTACGCTCATGTCAAAGTTTGTTACAATCCCATAAACTCATACTAAAACAGAACTGATGCCAAATGATGCCAAAAACACGCACACAATCATCAGACCCTGTGCATTTTGCGCAGACTTCATTTAACGTAACATTTTTGGTAGAGGGGGAATCGTGCGTTAACATCTCCATTACGTTCCTCCTTTAAGCGCTTGTCCTACAACTGACTGACTGACTTTGCTCACGGCGCATTTAGGTTTGACACAAACTATACATGTAGGTATGTTGTCTTTGGTCCGAGGAGCATTCCGTGACCCTGTGGCCTGTACTGACTAAGCGGGCCACAACACCTCTCAACACATTCGGCATTAGACATAATGTTAACGCGACAATTAGACATAATGACCGCGATTACCTTAAAGGTTTGATGAGCTCCGGATATTTCGATGCAGTTGCATGCATCATGATCACGGGCAATGAGTTTGCCCATCAAACCTTTAAGGTAATCGCGGTCAATACCTATCCCTTTTTCATTATGTCTAATGCAATTAACCGTGAATCACTTAAAACTGTTAGTCTGCATTAGGTATTTAGTAGAGTAACTGGTAGCATGTTGAACTGTGGTTTTGGTGCTTTGAAAATGCGCCCGTAGAGTTCCTAAACGTTTGACACGGGAGCAAAGCCGCGGGCGAAAGCTAGTGAGATATAAATTAGGTTATGGTTATGATATGAGAATTTTCTTGTAAAACTATACAGGGCGTGACAAAATCGTGTGGATTTTGTATGGTATAAATTAGCCGCCGCACTTGTGCAAACAAGTTGCTAAATAAGCACACCAATGCACAGAAAGACGGTACATTTGAATATGGAATAGTTTTTTTTCGTCTATCAATACTTTAGTTAACGATGTTTTTTTTTACCCCCGACGAAAAAGAGGGGTGTTATAAGTTTGACCTGTGTATCTGTCTATGGCATCGTAGCTCGCAAGCGGATGGACCGATTTCGATGCGGTTTTTTTTGTTCGAAAGCTAGTTTAATCGAGATGGTTCTTAGCTAAGTTTCATTAAAATCGGTTCTCCTGTTTTTGAAATATTGTACCTACTTTGAAATAACAATGTCGGGGGTTTACCACTTTTCTAAGTTGGTTATCCTTTGTCAACTAGGAACCCTTCATGATGGTGCTGATGGCGTCAATATGACCCTCTTTTTGGGAATGGTTTTTAACCGACCACGTTTGTATTTTGAGAGATTGTACCTACGAAGAATACACTTTTCAATGCGTTGTTCGTATTCACATTCGTAACCGGAAGCCGAGACAAAAATGATAAAAATATTGTAAAGGTCGTAAACTAAGTGCATTCTTCTTGGCAATGTAGTTCGTCTCATAAGGGCTGGTTGAACTAAAGGCTTGTAGGTACCTACCTAACAGCGTTTGCGCTCTGAGGCCCGCGCCCGATTACGAATATTCCAAACCTGCGTCATGTAAAATCGAATAGTAAACGTTATCGAGTTTGTATGACGTTTGAAACAGCGCCCGCCCGTGAGCGTATTTGGAACTAAAATTTAGTATGAGGTTACTCGATCTCGATACGATAACCGTAACGTTACGCAGGATTCGAAAAGTCGTGCTCGACCCTCTGAGTCCAATATCTTTTTTTCCGACGGGAAAATGCGTTACGCATACTCCCGCGCCGTGGGGACACTTTAGTGGTTTTCAACTTTTCTTAGTTGGTTCGGTTTATTATACTTGAATTGAGAAATATTTTTACGTGTCAAAATGTTGATGACATTGACAATAAGATTGTTATATTTTTTATAAACTCACTGAAACATGAATACACAGAAAAAAAAAACAAAAAAATGCCAACCCCGGGAATCGAACCCGGATCCTCGACACTCCGGGTCGTGTGCTTTTCCCCTACACCACGATTGGACATAAAATCCAAATCAAAATAAAATAAAGTCCAATCGTGGTGTAGGGGAAAAGCACACGACCCGGAGTGTCGAGGATCCGGGTTCGATTCCCGGTGTTGGCATTTTTCTGGTTTTTGTCTGTGTATTCATGTTTCAGTGAGTTTATAAAAAATATAATTGATATTCACGGGAAAACCGTAAAAATAAAAAATTGGGAGAAAAAATACAAAAAGATACTCCTACTGAGATCATGAATAAGATTGGTTTTTGCCTCAACTGTGGAAAAACTTTTTTCATTATTCCTACACTATTGCCATTCAATCATCAGTAGGGCTAGCACGACTGGCCGCGAGATTATATTACCCGTCCCGTTTCATCCTGAGTGACAGAAAAGGACGGGCAGTTCTCGTGCGAGATAGAAGTCGCACTGTGAGTTCTGTTGTGCTAGACTTACAGATCATCACATTATCGGTCCTACTCAGATGTATGGTAGGTAGGTATGTAGTATGTAGGAGATCGAGCTCTCATGTGGACTGTGGCCTCGCACTCCCAGTACATAGGATCTATTAACCAGTGATTCATTGGCCCGCAATTAAAGCTGTGGATTGGTTTCCCACGGCGCGGTCACTAAATTCGTCTAATGCGCTCTTTGCGGGGCGGAAGTTAGTTTCGCTAGCGAATTTCGACGAGGGATTCGGCTAGCGATAGTCGATGGTGAAGTTTTTGCGGGTGAATGTTTGTATTAGTACACTATACCAGTTATATGTAGATATGGAAAAATCAAGAAACAACCCCCACGGGACATGCTTTCTATCCTTCCTATACAATCGATATAATACGAAATGTTTTTTCTCGGGTCTTGGACGTTTAAGTATGTAGGTATGTTATTTAAGTACGTATTTATCTATATAAGTATGTTTATCCGTTGTCTAGTACCCATACTACAGGCTTTGCCTAGTTTGGGACTAGGTCAGTTGGTGTCAATTGTCCCATGATATTTATTTAATTTATCTGTCTATAAATTGTGGAATATTTTTTTAGATAAATCGCGCTCCCATTGACTAAAGAACTACGACCGGCCGCTTATATAATTTAACTTTAGTTTTTTTAGAGGCCTTGTCGAAAATCATAGCGAATATCGCCTCGACGTTCGCCGGAGCGCCTACCCGGGCATCGCAAGTACCTATTATAGTTTTTAACGTCGTCGATATATCTCGGACGCGTAAACCCTGATTTACGACCGCGGAACCGCTATTTGGGGATCGCGACTTTTTTTTATCGAAACTAACTGTGGTTGTAATGAAATTTAAACAAATAACGCGTTAGATTACTAAAAGATATCTCCCTCCACTGAGATAGAGTAATTAAAATAAGTAGATCAATATCATGGGACAATTGATACCAATCGACCTAGTCCCAAACTAGGCAAAGCCTGTACTATGGGTACTAAACAACGGATAAACATCTAAGACCCGAGAGCAAACATTCGTATTCGCCGTACAAACGTCTGCCCCGACCGATTAGACCGAATTAAGTCTTTAAAGGCAATTAAAAAGCGCAAAGTCCACAACGCCAGCGTCGTGCCTCTATGGTTGCGGACGTTCATAAGCGGTAGTAATTGCTAACCATCTGCCAACCCGCAAGTCTGATCCACCGACGTATTATAAAATCTGACCTGACAAACGCTTTGCAGCCTTATAGTTGTCGTATTGATGGGTTCAGTGAAAGAGTAGTGAAAATCCACAAAATTGCCATAATGACCTGATTTTGTATTTTTAAACGGAATTTAAACATCGTTCGGCCGTAGCCACTGAATACGCTACGTTAGTGCCTGCAAGATTGTGATAGAATTTCAGTCTTGTAATCCTAAGATTCTACGACCTACGTTTTTTTTTTGGGACGACCTAGTAAAGATTTGCGGGACCGCGGTGGATGCGGAAAGCACAAGACCGGTCTGAGTGGAGAGCCTTGGGGGAGGCCTATGTCCAGCAGTGGACGTCTTGAGACTGACATGATGAATCCTAAGATTTTGCTTGTAAGCCTGTTGATTAGGGCATCTTGAAAATTACAGTCTGTACGAACGAATGTTTGGATAAAAAATGTCAAAGTGTACGTGGGTAAAATAAGTTAAAGAACCTACGATCCACACTTTCGTTAGTATTACCGGATGGAATAGTAAATTAATTCAAAGGATTTTGGAGGTATTTCTTTATGAAGTCCTAGAATTTTGGTACACGATGAAAGTAATAAATAAAGTAAATAATAAATATTGGGACGACTGACACTAATCGACTTAGTCCCAAATTACGCAAAGCTTGTGTTATGTGTTGGGTGCCAGACTAGACAACAGATAAACACACTATATAGAAAAATACACACTTGCATATTAACATCCAAGATTCGATAGCAAAATGTTCGTATTTATCATACAAGTATCTGCGCCGACTGGGGATCGAACCCGGGACCTCAAACTTCGCCCCGTTGTCACACATTGAAACATTGTTAGTAGCAATTCGAAACTAAAATCGGTTGTCGCACTTGCACCTCTGGCTCTACAATGCCAGATAGGCAGAGCTGGTGATATATCGCTATAAGCATGCCAACGGGACCCTAATTCCAAGTGACACAGTCAGTGACAATCATTGTCATTGAACATCTTGCCATATTTGATCCGGAGCGGCGTGCCGTTATGGTACACCGGGTCAAGTTACAAGATGTTGCGGGCGCATTTATTATTAACTAGCTGTTTCCCGCGACTTCGTCTGCGTAGAATTCTGTTATCGCTATCCCGCGGGTACTATACAATTTTCCCGAATAAAAAGTAGCCTATGTTATTCCTCAATATTCACACTATCTTCTAACCAAATTTCATCTAGATTGGTGCAGCGGTTTTTCCGTGAAGAGGTAACAAACAAACAGACAGAGAGACAGAGTTACTTTCGCATTTATAATATTAGTTAGGATTAGGATAATGAGCTTTTAACAATGATAGTAAAGATACTTTAAGTTCCTAGTGACCTTACTAAGGTGACCTGTAACTATGGTGGTATTTCCATGACATGGTAATTATGACCTGATGCTGCAGCGTTAGGCTACGCGATACCCAACTCCTCAGCAGCTTACAGCAGATCTAGCTTGTTTGGGCTGTTTAGAATAGTCTCAGTCAGTAGTTGTTATAAAGATAGTGATTGGGGCTAATAATTTTTAACCCCTAACGAAAAAGAGGGGTGTTATAAGTTTGACCTGTGTATCTGTCTGTGGCATCATAGCTCCCAAATGGATTTACCAATATAGATGCGGTTTTTTTTATCGAAAGCTAGTGTAATCGAGATGGTTCTTAGCCAAGTTTCATTAAAATCGGTTCACCCGTCTTTGAAATATTGAACTTTGAAATGATAATGTCGGGGGGTTTTCAACTTTTGCAAGTTGGTTAGGTTATAAAAATGGTAAATAAAGCAGTAAGTTAATTTATTGAATCAGGCGTTACTTTGCGGAGGTCCATATTTATGAACTAAAAAACAATTACTTTGCTCACCCGCGACCACTAATGACAAATAGTTATATCTGTGCGGCAAATGTATGTTTCCATGCAACACCTCCACCTCCACTGCTACACGAATCAACACATGCCACACAGACCCAACTATCACCACCACCACTATACTAAACGCTGACGCGTTTCGGCACTCTCCACGAGGCCATTTACGAAGCACAACAACAACCGCTCAACATGCCACCACTTCCACTACTGACATATGTAAACCATGTACTGAACTTAGTTAATGACAAAACCAACGTACCCACTAATATTTTATAAATTCCAAACTACCCTTTTATGTAAGTCCTAAACTACCCTTTTTTAAGAAATGAATTCAAACTACCCTTTTTATTTTTATTTTTAATCTACGCAGGTACCCCGTTATTTTTAACCGAGTACGGTAAAAAGAGAAGTCATGTTCTCATTATTACTATGACACATTATTAAAATTAGAACCAAGTCGTAACAAAGGCGAAGAAACCAAATTAACTTGTTCATTAATAATAGACCCCATGTTGTTGTACCTAATTATTTCCAATTGTTCTAAAACCGATAGCCGCAAACCCTTATCACAATAATGTAAAATTTCGTACGTATCTGAGTCTAACAACGAATGATTCGTTTCTAATAAATGCTTGGCAAAGTTTGATTTCTCTGGATGATCATGCCTATATGACGAGACATGCTCTTTAAATCTAGTATCAAAGCTTCGACCGGTTTGTCCAATGTATACTTGACTACAGTCGCCACAAGTGAGTTTATATACGCCCGACCTGTTCCCTTTATCCACCTTTTCTTTGTTATTACAAAGTCTAGAACGTAAAGAATTAGTAGTCTTAAAGGCAACATTGATGTTATTTGATTTTAAAATATTATGAATCTTGTCAGACAACCGGCCAACATAAGTAATACTAGATCTAAATTTGTTAGTAGGCTGAGATGGCAACGCAGAGTAAAGCATGCTATTCACTATCCGTCCCTGCTTCTTTTGAACCAGACTATTAACCATTGCTGTACTATAACCATTTGTTGTTGCTATCTGATATATAGTATGTAACTCAGAATCATAATGCTCTTTCGACAGAGGTACAGTTAGTAGTCTATGTACATAACAATGGAAAGCAGCCAGTTTATGCTGCCATGGGTGAGTAGAATTTGCAGGTATGACAGTATCTGTGTCTGTGTGTGTGTGTGTGTGTGTGTGTGTGTGTGTGTGTGTCTGTGTATCTGTCATACCTGCAAATTCTACTCACCCATGGCAGCATAAACTGGCTGCTTTCCATTGTTATGTACATAGACTACTAACTGTACCTCTGTCGAAAGAGCATTATGATTCTGAGTTACATACTATATATCAGATAGCAACAACAAATGGTTATAGTACAGCAATGGTTAATAGTCTGGTTCAAAAGAAGCAGGGACGGATAGTGAATAGCATGCTTTACTCTGCGTTGCCATCTCAGCCTACTAACAAATTTAGATCTAGTATTACTTATGTTGGCCGGTTGTCTGACAAGGTTTATAATATTTTAAAATCAAATAACATCAATGTTGCCTTTAAGACTACTAATTCTTTACGTTCTAGACTTTGTAATAACAAAGAAAAGGTGGATAAAGGGAACAGGTCGGGCGTATATAAACTCACTTGTGGCGACTGTAGTCAAGTATACATTGGACAAACCGGTCGAAGCTTTGATACTAGATTTAAAGAGCATGTCTCGTCATATAGGCATGATCATCCAGAGAAATCAAACTTTGCCAAGCATTTATTAGAAACGAATCATTCGTTGTTAGACTCAGATACGTACGAAATTTTACATTATTGTGATAAGGGTTTGCGGCTATCGGTTTTAGAACAATTGGAAATAATTAGGTACAACAACATGGGGTCTATTATTAATGAACAAGTTAATTTGGTTTCTTCGCCTTTGTTACGACTTGGTTCTAATTTTAATAATGTGTCATAGTAATAATGAGAACATGACTTCTCTTTTTACCGTACTCGGTTAAAAATAACGGGGTACCTGGCGTAGATTAAAAATAAAAATAAAAAGGGTAGTTTGGAATTCATTTCTTAAAAAAGGGTAGTTTAGGACTTACATAAAAGGGTAGTTTGGAATTTATAAAATATTAGTGGGTACGTTGGTTTTGTCATTAACTAAGTTCAGTACATGGTTTACATATGTCAGTAGTGGAAGTGGTGGCATGTTGAGCGGTTGTTGTTGTGCTTCGTAAATGGCCTCGTGGAGAGTGCCGAAACGCGTCAGCGTTTAGTATAGTGGTGGTGGTGATAGTTGGGTCTGTGTGGCATGTGTTGATTCGTGTAGCAGTGGAGGTGGAGGTGTTGCATGGAAACATACATTTGCCGCACAGATATAACTATTTGTCATTAGTGGTCGCGGGTGAGCAAAGTAATTGTTTTTTAGTTCATAAGCAGTAAGTTCTATACCCGTAGCACAAGCATCGCTTGATTTTCCTTAGTCTCATGACATTTCTTTATAAATCGCTTGCGCTTGTGACTTGTGAACTAGTAACAAGTTTTACAATCCTTTGACATATTTTGTACCTGTAAATATTAATTTATTTACTGCATTACTTTGATGTATACAGAGTGTTGTTATTTTCAAATGCTCGAGTTTTTATTATAAGTAATTTATTATAATTTATAACAGAAAGATAGGGTGTGTTTATCAATAAAAAATTGTAAAGGCATTTGGCGTTAATTAGCATTTTGTTTTAGGTCTGGTTACAAATTAAAAATATTTTTCCTAATTAAAAATAAAAAAGCAAAAAGATATTCCGATACCGGGAATCGAACCCGAGCCTCCTGGGTGAGAGCCAGGTATCCTAGCCACTAGACCATATCGGAGTTGAGTTAGTCGTTGAAAATAACGATTACTTGACGATCATTAGTGATCTAATTATAAGAGTATGAAAGAAATGTATAGTATTGAAACAGTGCGTCCGATGACAATACATTAATCTCGCAGTGAAGTTCTGATGGCCTGGTCAGGATCGTCTCCGCAGGAGGGAACTCTTCAACTGTTAATGGCATCGACTTGAAATTTGGTTAGGACATGTAAGTTAGATGGCAATACAAGTACAGACAACAGGAAGTACAGTCGGCAATTTTTTTTATTTTTTTTATGTTTACCTTTTTTCTGTATCAGCCTGTGGTCCAGCCGGCCTTACAAGGCTTGTCACGGCGTGGAAAGTGTTACGAGACGCGTATTGATCATAGACGGTCCGTCACGACACGACACGCGTTGTGAAACGCTTACCATACGTTATAGGAGTTGGAGACTTCTCCTAATGAGGTGGCGGGATCATCTGAGCCTCGTGAATTTCACGTCGCAACAAACGTTTCGATCGCGTTCGCGTTAACGCGTCCAATGCTATGAGAATATTGCGTTGCCGATACGTGTCGCTAGAGGCGCTGCCGATTTGCCCATGGTAATTGAGACGTTAGTTAACGCGAACGAAGTACTTTACAGTGGGTCAAGCACGACTTGTCGAATCCTGCGTAACGTTACGGTTATCGTATCGAGATCGAAAAACCTCATACTAAGTTTTAGTTCCAAATACGCTCACGGGCGGGCGCTGTACCAAACGTCATACAAACTCGACAAGCTCGTCATACTCGAGCAGTTGCTTGAACGACGTTTATTAGAATGCCAAATATAGAGCATTACGGGTGATATATAGGGAATCATACAGAGAGTACACAAAGAGTATTAAATGTAGATATACAAGTAGGTATATTATTACACCACATACTATTCGATTTTACGTGACGCAGGATTCGAAAAGTCGTGCTCGACCCTCTGTTGAAGATACTTAAAAAAATACGTTATTTTGGGTCGAAGGTTATAAAGGATGTCAACAACCTGACCGCGTATAACAAAGGGGGATGGGGTTCTAAGGTCGTGACTCGTGATTAATTTACGACCCCTAATTAGAAACACGTCAAAAACTGAGTAGGTACCGAAGTCCATAAGTAACATAAGTCTGTGACTGCCTATCTTTATTATATTTAGTGCTTATAGATAAACTTAAGGCGATACGAGGCGGAGTTTAATTACTCGAGCGAGACAAACCTATTCAGTAACTCGTGTGTCAATAGAAACAGGGCTAGTGCTTTCATTTGGTATGACATTTCGACCTCTGGCTAACACAATAGCGTCTTCTAAATTCGTTTTTTCTTTCAGTTCATAGATGGCGCTATTGTGTTAGCCAGAGGTCTAAGTGTCATACAAAATTAAGAGTACAGAGACCTCTCTATAGTGAAACTAGCTACAGCAGGCTCATTATTTTACAGGAACGCGACATTGTATAGCCATTGGCAGTCCTCTTGGTTTTATCGTCCTTGATAAATAGTTATGCTGCATATGTAGTATACATATTGGTATGCCCTACGGCAAGCATAGTGATACGAAACTCTATTTAATACTTACCTATGTTAGAAAATAAATGATTTGATTGATTGATTGATATTTAGAAACTAAAACGACCATGGATAGTCCAGCCGCCCGACTACGAAGTGCAAAATTCGAACTTCGTATCGTGCCGTTCCTCTCAAGCTAATATTATTTAACACGAGAGTGAGCGGGATGATACGATACTTCGATTTTCGAATTTCGTAGTATGGGGGCAGGTAGCGCTATAAGCTTAAAGTCTTAAGCTGAGTTTAGACCTACAAGAAACTTGCATGATTTTTCTTGCAGGTCTAAACTCAGCTTTAAACATAGTGCGGAACGCGAACAAGGACATCGTTACGTTTAAATACTTGCGATTTACTTGGGCTGTTTACGTTTTAGAATAGCTGCGAAATATTATAGGCTGTCAAATTGCTTCGTCAACGGTTACTGAGTCATAGAATTTGGGTCTAGTTTTAGGGCTCCGAACCTAAGTGGTAAAGGAACCCTTATGTCTGCCTGTCTGCCCATCTGATTATAGATTTGTAACGGTTTTAAGATAATGCTTGTCCCAAGTATTTTGCAAGTAGGCAGATGATAATTAAAAATGTGTTTGTTTTTATTGCAACGGATTGAAATGGTATCTTCGAATTTCGTAGTGGGGTATTATATGAATGCGATGGGGCTCTCTTTGCACATGCTAAAACATTTTTAAGCAGCTTAATTATTAAATTATAATGAAATTTGACAAAAAACTTGCCGTTAGCTCCTCCGTTGTCTTCGAAGTTTGCAGAGAAATTAATCTAAAATGATAATGTAAAGTAGACGTTTATGTAAGTAGCACAGGTTTTAAGGAATCGTTTAAAATATATTTAGTTCCGTTATCGGACAAGAGATGGTGCTGTCCGGCTGTCTCGTCTATTTTGTATTGAATTGAAACTACCGTACGGAAAGTCGCTGAAATATTATTATACGAGTTGTGTAATTTTTTTGAACATCCTGAATGGTTCATGTATTACTGTCTGATATAACAGTTTGTTAACTTTTTAATAATTAATGCTAGTACGTAACACGATAGGTACGTGTACTAACGTGTACGTGTGTTATTTGTAAGCCTCGGCATGTTTTTACTGACTCAATTTATAGACATTAAATACTACAGGTTTCCCTTTGCGATTTATTACCGCCTGCTGTCAGCGAGTCTTATGATTGACAAATTTATTACTTCTATTACCTAGAAACTCTTGTGTTTGTGTTTTTATGTCTTTGTGTTTTTATTTTTATTTTAGCGTGATTTTCCTGGATGTGTTTGACTGATTCGTTGACAAATAATTTTCATTTCATTTCTCTCCGTATCTGCCGCTGAATCGTGCGCTCCCAGAGGAAGGAGTACGAATTAGTCCTAAACGTGTCGGGCGAAAGGCTAAACTCGACTTATATACGTGAGTGATGCATGTATTTCACTACGATTGAGTCTCACGGTAGTTTCATATTAAAAGAAGGAAGGAAGGTATTGTTTATAGGTATTGTATTTTTAATTCAGTATTTTTTTTATCATATTGTTATACGAACCATTAATTTCAATTCGAAGCGTGTAATTGATTGATTAGCGGGCTTCGAACCCGCTACCTTATCGCGTGTTTGCTTGACATTTGACATTATTGTCATGTGTACAATCGTTACTCATTTTCGCACGTTTTAGCATATATAGTAACTTTTTTCGTTTTAAGGTTATAAGCCTAAATCGGGGAGATAACAAAGAAATATTGGCATAGCTAGAGCTGGGACAGTTTAGCCATTCGACGGACTATTCTGATTGGATCGGACTGTATTTTAAAGAGCCTCATACGTGATACGATTTGTCCAATGATATCACAGTACAAAGATGTTACGTGACGTGTTATGTGACGAGACGACCAACTACGCAAACATCTAAATGTTTGCGTAGTTGGTCGTCTCGTCACTTTTGTAGAGTGGTTTAAAGTGAACAGACAGAAAGAGTGGTCAATTGGGTCTTTTATGAATCTTCAATTCGGACGTAAAATAGGTATATCTACATCCTTTTTAATAATATGTAATATAATTTGATTTATCGTTAACTACCACTATTTAAGGTCGCACGTGCATAGGCATAGCCGTAATCGCGCTCATGTAGGCTTTGAAATCCCCCCCCCCCACATTCGCGATCAGTGTATTTTTTTTTTCTGTTCTGTGTTCCCGTTAGTCTCAGCAAGGATGATAAAATCAAGAGGACTGCCGATGTCTATACAATGTAATAAATAAATACTAAATAAAACTGCCACTTTGAAACATTTGCGTAAGAATACGTAGCAAGACAAAGAGCTCGTAACTCTAATTTTAATTAGCAGATTCGCAATATCGCGTCTGTGCTGACATTATGACCCCCCGTCAGACGCAGTAACCCCGGGTTATCGAGAACAAGCACTTACATGTTCGAGATTAAGTAATTGCGTAGATATTGTAGCAAGTGTTGATAAGAGTTTAGACGCTCTGACGCCGATAGACTGATACTCAACTATTTATCTTGAAATTTTACGTTGAGCAAATGCCATCTACTCGCACGTCTGGCAAAGAGCTGGCGCAGTCTGGGGCAGTACGATCCACACTACAAACCATCATAATACAGTTAGGACTAACTGCTATAGTCCATTCCAATTAATAACAGACGCAATATCGCTAGATGGCCATCTAACGATATTGCGTCTTGTCTTTTAACCCCCATTTCGAGATCATGGGTGTTCATAAGTGGCTGTGGCCTTCTTTAAAAACTTCAAGATTTCAAAACTTCATGATGCTTTTTTGATGTCAGATACTTGTTTTTTTTCTTTAAGGTGGTCCGCGTCAACCGGTTAGGTTTCACAAGGGTCCGTCACGGAAAAGGTTTGGAAAAGGCTAGTTGTCTAGAGATGTATAGTCATTGATCACATTGTATATAATATTTCACATCAGTCATAGCCTTGTCTACATCCACCCTAAGCTTCAAACAGATGCAATAAACAAAATCACCAAATCATCTAGCCACACTAATTTCTATTATGCGCGTCGGTGCCCACGTCCCGCTCTATTCCGGGGAGTGCACATAGGAGTGAAAGAGAGGGTGGGTGGCCTGGAGGAGACTTGTTGGGCATTTGTCCTTGCATGTTAGTGATATTGTACCGTGAAGTGATTATGGGGTGGATTCATAGACCGGTCCGTTATTTGAGTACGAAAACTAGCATGTTAGAAAATATACCTAGTTTGTAGAGGCGTGTAAGGATCAAGCCAGCAAGCTAGCAAGTGGCAAGCCATAGTTTCTGCCTACCCCCGTGGGAAAGAGGCGTGATATGTGTATGTATATGTATATCGTGCCAGTAAAGAATTCTGGTTTTGACTATTTTCTACTCTTGTTCTGTAATATTTTTATTTGTATTTTCTAATGATTTAGTGAGTTTTCTTTATATGATTCACTTGTGGTTCGGTTATGTATTGTCAGAGTAACTTGTTTTTCACGCACACAATTATACTAGAGTAATTACACACTGGATGATTTTCCAAATGCAAAACACCATTTTCGAACACATGTAAGCAATATTGAGTCACAATTAGATTAGCGCACTTGTGGCGTACGCGTCCCAACCGCGGCGTCAAGGTCACGCGACCATGCAAATCTATCCTCTTCATTAGTTCTGAACCCTTACTCCGAAGTCCGAAATTCGTGACCGACCGTTCCTTTCGTTTCCGTGTTAACCTGCACATGTAGCACGGCGCGCCATTTTGTCGCTTGTCGCGCAGTGCGTCCCTTTCATTGTGATGGAATCAGTGAAGGACGAACTGTGCCCTAAGCACGACTTGTCGAATCCTGCGTCACGTAAAATCGAATAGAAAACTATAACGAGTTTGAATGACGTTTGGAACAGAGCCCGCCCGTGAGCGTATTTGGAACTAAAATTTTGTATGAGATTTCTCGATCTCGATACGATAACCGTAACGTAACGCAGGATTCCCTGTAGGGCTAGCTAGCACGACTGGCCGCGTCTTTGTTTGTCGCGCGAGATTATATTACCCGTCCCGTTGCATTCTGAATGACAGAAAAGGACATGCAGTTGTTTTCGCGCGAGATAGAAGTCCCACTGTGAGTTGTGCTAGACCTCCAGTGTTGTCGTGAGCGGGACGGTCGGATACGAACTTTGAATTTCGGACTTTGGAGTAGGGGGTTCAACCTGGCTCGCACTATAGCTTGCCCCGGGGCGGGCCGGCTCTGTGATTAATGCCGCGAATTTCACGCCGCACTGCTAGTCCGAGGGGACTGCCTGTAAGTTAAACTTTTATTACACGTGATGACATAACAAACAATAAGTTCATTGGGTGAGAGCTAGAAAAGAAGAGATTGTCAATTTTAATAATGTTAAAAATGGGAAAGTTTGTAAGGATGGGTGGATGTACAATGATAAAGATACGTCATATGCTCATAAGACTATCGAAAAACATGTTCCGATCATTTTAACATTTGCTCGCAAGTTTGGACCTTATTTGAAAGAGATTGTGGCCAAAAAGGCTACAATTTGTAGATTTTTCTGCGCTTCAATTTCGGCGTGCTGATGACATATCTGCCTCTTTTTAGGGTTCCACACTTCAAAAAGAAAAACGGGAACCCTTAGAAACGATCTCCCAAGCAACCATTATCAATTGATATTTATTGATTGAAACCTAAGCGCGTAGCAGATATAGAACGGCTGTCTTATTCATATAAATTCTTCCGGTCGAAACTAGATGGCGCTAGGACAGATACGAGTTTCAAGTAGTTATTTTTTTTTTATACGACAAAGCAGGCAATCGAGCAAATGGGTTACCTGATGGCTGATGGTAAGTGATCACCAGTGCCCATAGACACAGGCAACCCCGAGGCCACACGGCCATCAGTCCCGCGAGCTATATGCCACATCCGGATTCGATCCAAGGAGTTAGTCACATTTTTGTGGTTGCCTGTTGGTCTAGCACAACTCACAGTGCGACTTCTGTCTCGCGCGAGAACAACTGCCCGTCCATTTCTGTCACTCAGAATACATCGGGACGGGTAATATAATCTCGCGTGACTAACAAAGTCGCGGCCAGTTGTGCTAGCTCTACTGATTCTGTAGTACAATAATTTTACGCTTGTTTTCCTTCTCAAAATACGTTTTTTATATCTTAATCGACTTCGGAAAATCTGGTGTTTGCGTACGGATGACTAACCCCGTATTTGTTTAGGAGGGTAAACACTCGAGCAGTTCAGGCGCCGGGGTGACCGGGGCAAATATTGGCGTCGGCTTTTAGGGGTTGCATTTACTCATCAGGTTTAGCTAGATTGGAGAGCAATAGGAACTAGAAGTTTTGCTAGTAGTACCACCATCTTACTCGCTAATAGTGCTTGCACTGTTATGTTCCGGCGTGGAGAGTAAGATAGCCGAGGAAGTCACAGGCACAAGACAAGAGGCATTTCATCTTAGCCCTCTAAGCTGGAAACGCATCTGCAAACCCCCTCGGGGTAGCGGGTGTCCAAGTGCTCGTTTGTTTTCATTATTATATTAAAAGAAACTGGTTTTAAAAAAGCGATTAAAACGCGTTTTAAACCGATTTCAGGGTGTACTATACAAATTTACTGCGCGGAGAATGGAGATGGAGACAAAAAAGAAGAATCGCTGCATTGCATTTTTAACCCAAAAAAAAATTCAATATACCTTGACAAGGACCTGGTTAAGGATACTCGTTTCTTATGATTGACAACAAAAACTGCGTACACGCAAAAACTCCAATTAAAATTCTGAACTGCGTACAATGTTATTCGCACTTCAGTTTAAGGTAAACTATGCGATGCGCCGGAGTGGTTTTTTGTTTGCTTAATTAATTAGAATTGTTTGAATCCCGAGTTGCCGATAAGGCAATAGTTGTGGAAGCGGTAGCTTTGGCCGTAGAGAAGACTCTGAGGATGTTTTCTGTTTGTCTGATTTTCAGTATTTAAAAAAAAGTTGAGATATATTGCACCGCGTTAGTTATTTTATTGACAGTTTGACTTGATAACTTTCTTACAAATGGAACACTAAGTTTTACAAAATGTCTTGCTTGTGCCTTTTTGAATATGATGTTAAAAGCTTCTTTTTTGTTTGAGAATTGTGGCTAATATCTCGACTCGATTCAGTTTAATTCTAGAATTATGCTCAGAGAAGAGAAGTCTTCATTGGGAACACTGATAGCCCTCTTGAACAATATGATATATTTTTTCACGTATCTCTCTACGATCTGCTGTACTCTGTGGTTGAATAAAAAAAGTTTTAATTCAATTACATATTCACCCATCATCAAATTACTTTAAAAGTCTTTAAAGTCACTTAAATGCCTCCGTAATTGTAGTAATAAAATATACATAAAAGGACTTCTCCATGTATGTCTATATCTATTAAACAGCGGGATCCTGCCATCGTACGGATTATTCAAATATTTAATTAATTGTTGCAGTTTTCAGTTTTTACTGCAAATAACATACGTCCAACACTAGTTCGATCTTTAAAGTTCGAATGGTATATAAGTTCAACGCTTTTACACTTGCTTCACATATACCTCCGAAATGCGGCTACCTTTACCTAAGGCCCTTAGATTAGTAAGAATGAGTCCCAAAAAAACCACAACGTTTTTGAAATCATGTTTTCCGAAGCCTTACTATTATTTTCTCGCTTTGTTTGTACAGTCAAGGAAATTAATTCCCGACCCACCATGGAACCTTTTAACTGTAAATGTCATAATGACATCGCATAGCTTGACAAGGAAAATCGTTATGACGTTTACTATGAAAATTTTCTATGGTGGGTCAGAAATTAATTTCCTGGACTGAACGTCGTGTTGACTCCTATTTGTTCTCATCGCCAAAACGTTTTAGGACATTATGTCGTGGACATATTGAAGCCATTTGCGCATGCGCGTACTGCAAGTCACGTGCCGGTACCGGGTTAACATGGATTCGTCTCATTTAACACTCCAAATCAATGTTGTGGGAACGGTAGCCGTATTTCATGGATCTCTTTTGGGGGGGGTATTTTCATTTATAGTTAGGTTATGATTAATTTTATACGATTTTTGAGGAATTCCTAACGTTAGAGACGTCTCTGGTTTATATTTTAATCTCAACTATTGTATGTGTTACGACTAGAAATATTTTAAGATGCTAGGGAAAAAAAATAACAATTTAATATGTGTTACCACTGATTTTTTTTTATGGGATTTCTTTACGTAAAAATTGATTTAAACATGCTCATACTACGTTTACTAATTTGTCAAGTTCATTCTGTAAATAAATAACAAATATCAACCAATCGTTGGCAATCTATTTATGGCAGTAATTACATCAAAAACTGACCCCTCCAAAACGTAACCCCGCCATATTGACTACTCAAAATGGCGCGCGACCGCCACGTGCTTTCGCGCCAAATTTGTTTTCTTTTTAAACCGACCCACTTCCCGACATGATGCCAGCCAGTATGCTCTATGGTTAGTTTTTTTTCTTTTTGCTAATTCACCGAGGGCTTGATTTATTTGATATCTTTTTGATGGTACTCCCAGTTAGGGTGAGTTTTTTAGTTTCACGTTTGGGGTGGATAGATTGTAGATAAAATAAATTAGTTGTTATTATTGAATTTAATTAGGATACTTGGCTTATCTACTTTTTAGTTAGATTTAATCGTTGTTGTTGTCTCAATTGCTAGTCTATATTGTTAAAACATATGAAACAATAGACATTTAAGTTAATATTCAGAAGTTTTTATATTTTGGATCTCTCTCACTGGCTCAAAATTAATGCCGAATCGTAGGAAAAGTATCTTAAATATTTAAAATAACAGCTCGTGTCATGTGGCATTCAGCCATTTATTAATTATTAAACTACTATGCTTCAATCACATTAGCGGGACCTTGTTCTCATTAAAGACAATGTAAAATAAATAAATATCATGGGACAATTTGACACCAATTGACCTAGTTCCAAACTAGGCAAAGCCTGTACTATGGGTACTAGACAACGGATAAACATACTTATATAGATAAATACATACTTATATACATATTAAACACCCAAGACCCGAGAACAAACATTCATATTCATCATACAAACATCTGCCCCGACCGGGATTTGAACCCGGGACCTCAAGCTTCATAGTCAGGGTCTCTAACCACTAGGCTATCCGGTCGTCGAATAGAATAGATAGATAGCTTTATCGGTGTCGTTTTGATACATTAGCTTCGTTTTGTACCTATCGATTCGTTGTTAGTGGAAGATGTGGTCTAAGTTAAAGATTTGAGCGACGAAAATTTATAAAAATGTTAAATGAAGATAACTTCACAAAATTCTCTACCCCATTCAAAAAGTTGTCACTTTATAAGAGAAATGGCCTAACCTTATGGTAATCAATATAGTGAGATTATGTTTAACACCTTACAAAGTGACATCTACTCCAGCTCATAAAAAGTGACATTTATCGGAATCTCCTAATTACTATGTTATAAAGACTAGCTCTCCAAGCTATTCTAGCCAATTCATTTCTTCAATCTTCATTGTATCTCTAAAAATAGTTAAGGTGTGCTGAGGCCCTAAAAATGTAATTTGCATACTTAGTAAAATCTATTGCAGGTCCGAGATATTAACACAAAGAAACTAAATTACGAGTACAGCAAAAAGTTAGCTGCTACCGCTGTCTCCCATCACTTGCCCACCTCTCGAAACTGTCACTTACTATCCAATTGTCTCGTTTATGTAAATGGCAATCTGTAATTTGTCGTAATTTCAGTGGGAGTCTTCCATTTACGTCGGCCCGATAGGGTTGTCGTCTGATGGAGTAATGCTAAACAAGTTGCGTTACTTGTAATTGTGGAAAAAGTAACGGAGTTAAATGCCAGATACTCCATTTTTTCAGGTGCTTTATAGACAGACAGACCTACAAACAGCCCAAAACGTCGGGTTCATTCTTGGGTTAGATAGTTCAGATTAATTTCATTTAACTGCTGACGCTTTATGTCAGATTGACAAAAAATAAGCAGAATATATTTAATTAAACTGAACTTTCCATCCATAAGCAGTATCATCGTCATCACCCCAGTGGCTTAACGTAAGGGGGTTGGCTTGGGGGGCGCAACGCCCCGGTTTTACGTTTCTGGGACGGCATTAAATTGCAGTCTTCTTTCTAATTTACTATGCCACGGAATAATCCCAAACTTTCCTTAACCAGTTTTGTGTCTGTGTAGCCCTTCCTCAACTTCCTCCTCTTTTCTCTGTGCTAGGCCGTCAGCATCCAATTCCAATCCTCAACTTCCGATGTCGTCTTTCCATCGCTTTAGCGGTATGGTCTTTTTGATTTTTAAGTATTCCCGCAGAATAAAATATTTATTCTAATCCAACTAAGCAACCCTGGTGGAAAATATTTCCGCATTACACCGTAATTTGAGGATTGATCGATCTTACCCTTGTCCTGGTTTGGCCGTTTATGTGGACGTGTAGATTTTACACTTTTACCGTTCGACAATTATATTTAGTGTAATTTGACATAACGATTTCAGTTGCCACGTCGCTCGCTTGACTTTCTCTACTTTCATACCCTTAATTCCTTTTAAGTTTAACGTTCATACTTTATTCTATTCTATTTTCGGAAAACTTTTCTAATAACTTCGATAAAAGTATGTTACGCTTTACTTTTTTTTATGTCACCCATTCTGTCATAAGGATATACTATTCTTAGTTCATGTTTTTTTTATGTCCTTGATTCAGTTTCGTTCGATGTTTGTGGTTAAATATATATTTCAGTTACCATCCTAGTTATTTTTATTAGTATTTGTACATTTATTTCATGAATTGATAATAAAAGCGATACATTTGTGAATACTTTGTATAATCAAGATCTAAGGACGACGTGAATCTTAAACTAAAAAGGAACATCAAAATAAGAAAGTCGAAGACTGAAAGATCATTTCTTGAATTAATTAAAGAATAAATTGACGTGTCCGTGATACCAAACGTAAACGAATAAATCAACAAACTTTATACTATCAAACCTCTTCTATCAGTCCATGCTAATCTACCTACATACGTCAAACCTATGATTCCGAACAGCTATAATCAATGTCAGTAGCCCTCGCCGTATAATTTGGACCGGGACAAAAGGGGGCTTACCCGAGGGTGCATGCAGAGCGGATGTCTTTTTGACGAATCAGAAGTGGGATGAGCGTCGGATTTGATAGGTTTAGTGTTGATGAGAGTTTTTGGATTTCTTCCCGGCTTAGAATTAGGGCATGACCTTTGATATCTAACATCAGAAAATCGGACATTGAAACATTTAGGACGTGATTTTTGGTTTTGTCTTTTTTAACTGCCAGAGATTCAAGAATTGTGTGTGTATTTGATATGCAAAGATTTTCATTTCCCTGCGATTTCGTTAGTAGTTCTTTTAAGTTACTCTTACCAAAAACTTAAATAAAGATTTCGGTTGACTTTCTAAATAGAAACCTTTAGGATACGTCTCAACTTTTCATTCACCTAGAATCATGATGAATAGGTCTCGCAGCATATCTAAGTCAAGAAAATAGTCCGAAAAGTGTTTGGTACGGAAAACTTTGTGAGCAAGTCCGACTCGTATTTGACCTTTTTTTTTTCTATGACACGAAGATTTAATTAAGTTTGAACTTTTGAAAATACAGGTCTGTGGGTAATTCTTTATTAACCGACGTATGTTTTTGTAATTTATCTTGCTAAAAAGAAAAGCTCAATAGAAGATATCCATCTCTCACTGTCCCAGTTCGGTTCTTTGTACATATACACATTAAACATGTCACTTTAATTCTGTCATTCCACACTAGATGGCGTTTATATCTCTACACTACGAACGTTCGTTTTCGTCCTGTATTGCTTTGTAAATGAAACTACGGACTTAGTTAAGATAACATGTATGAACTCATTCACGATGGACTGAGTCTGCTGACAATAGCAAGACTGAGCGCAGAGTTGTGTTAAATTCATGCGTAGCGAAGCGAACGAACCCTGTGTGACAGGGCGAATGGTGACAAATATGACTGAGAGTTAATAATATAAATATATTTATACGACAAAGAAGGCAAACGAGCAAATGGGTCACCTGATGGTAAAGTGGTCATCACTGCCCATAGACACCCGCAACCCTGTTGACTTGCAGATGCGTTGCTAACCTAGAGAGCTTAGATAAAATGTCTCTTATGCCCGTAATTACACCGGCTGTCCGGCAAGATTAGCGAGTAAGATAGTGGTAGCGATCCAAACGGGCCTCACACAAGGTCCTTACCACCATAATGATATCGTGTCTACTTTAGCCCTACTTATTTTGCGTATGCTATCTCGCTTTTTATCTAAAATAACGCTAAATCTATGTATTAACCCATCAGCATTTCTCTACCACTAAATTAAATTGGCTTAGTTACTTCTCTACAAAGTGTACATTGTTATATTTCACCCTGTCTTACTCTCACCCCACGCCACCCTCCTATTGTCAATGCTCTGCGTCCGCTCCACAGTATTATGTATGTATTTATTACATTACCCCCTAAGTAATGGGATATTAACTTTGTGCTTCAAAACAAGTTGTGATTTTAATCAAGTTTGTATGGTGCTTATAAGTCCTTCAGCCAGTCCATTTGTGTGCGGAGAATATGCTGTGGAATGAAAATTATTTCTTTTTGACGCGTAGAATCACTGCTTGGGTTTTACAGAAAAAGTGTCTGTAAATACTTGCCCCCTTATTCATAAACGCTTGTCAACCTTCTGTTAACTTAGCAATCTTTTGTCTTTGTTTGACAAAGGCAAATGTCAAAGTAACAGATAAAGACAAGAGATTGCTAAGTTAACAGAAGCTTGACAAGCGTTTATGAATAAGGGGGTTAGATTTAAATTTTCTGTTTTCAACGTGCGGAAAAAACCAACCATATCGCGTCCAAACGTGCGAGATATTGTAAGTTTGATTCAAAATTGGCTCCTGTCTTTTGAAATTGTACCATTATCGGTTTATCGCCTCGACTACGATGGAGCCTAAACGGAGGGTTATATTTTTAAAATAAGTAATGTAATGCTCATTTATTTCAGAAATATAGTTTCCACAATTAGTAACAATGCATCTTGAATCTATGTTGGTAATTGTTTTCGTTTAATTATTTTTTATTTTACCCAAAAAACAGCATCTAATCAATTAAAAACCCTACGGGTACTGTATCACCATTCCCAGCCCCTCAAATGAGCTCCAGCATCTTAATAACTCTCAAACAAAACAAAAACCCTCGAGACGAACAATTACTTGCCCTAATGCCTTTTGTTTAACAATCCTCCGACAATGAGACGATTAACCGCCCGAATTATAAAGTACATTAACATAATCTACCCTTTACGACCTGCTGGAGCTACTAATTCACTTTGGGTTATAATTTGTTTGGATTGCTGGTGATTGAAGCCAATGTTTTGTCTAAGAAGTGATTGAAGCGAAAGTCAAAATGGTAAATTACGTTTTCCCAAATAAAGCGACGCTGTTAGAGTCGGGCAATCTTTATAGCTTACTGTAGAGAAGACAGTTAGCAATTCTCTAATGAAGTCTTACAGTCATCTTCACCATCAACACCACCTGTTTTACGTCCCACTACTGAGCGCAGGCCTCCTGTCAACAAGAGGGCTTGGACAATAGTTCCCAAGCGGGCCCAGTGTGGATCGGGAACTTCACACACACCATTGAATTGCTCACTATGTTTTAGCCTTATAGTATTTGACAATTACAATTCTGTAACCTTAGATAACTCTTTAACTGTAGCGAATAGAGTCGTCAATTGTTTTATTATTTATTATACCAATGTGTTGCTATTGTATACCCAATTAATTAATAATGACGCTAAAAAACCTGCATACGGTATGCTTTCTTACAAATATGTTTTAATAATAATATACAGTCATGATTTAATAAAAACCACCAACCAGATTATGTAACCGTACAACGAAACTGGCGCCCATTATGGGGCCGACACAATGCGAGCAAAACTCAATTGTTCGTTAATAATTTGCATCTGATATAACCAAAACGTCGTATCTGCGTTATAAAAGGAACGATACATACGCCTTTTAATTTTATTATGCAAATGAAGTTATAATCCCTGGAGATAGACTGATACAGATTGACAATAAAATTAACCCCAGCTATAAAAATTACAACCCTTTGCTTTGAGGTATTTAAAATGAGGCATGCTGCGCACGAGTGCAGATTAGATCTCGCTTTTGTATGAAAATTTTGACGTTGAAAATAATTTATATTAAATTTGAATGCTAGTCATAATTACTGTTGACAATGAAGTGATATGTTTTCAAGATACTGTAGTTCTTTATAGTTACGGTGTTTTTTTTTTATAATTTAAGTTTCTGAAAAGTAAGGCCTTTGCATTTCAGAGACACTTCGTCTCGAGTTCGAGGACGAAATGACTGAAATTTCCGTCTTTAAATGATAAAAACAAGTGAATTACGTATAAAAAACATAAAACATTCTATTGACAGTAAATGGCATAACACGCAGACAAGAAGTGCACAATGATCACTTGATGACTGATCGAAGAGCGTAGTGACACGTCTAAGGTGTACATGGATGATTCGACAGTTTTGTATTCCCAAATGACTAAAAGTTATATTTGTGTTTCAGTCACAGAAAAAGCGGGCTACCAGTCACCATATGGGGGAATGGATAATGGAATGGTAAGTTTTTTTTTACATTTAAGCAAAACGGTTAAAATTAAAATCCTAAAAGATGTAAGTATTTTAATTACTGAAATCATGAAAGTCTTGTAGCTGATTCTGATGATAGCGTTCCTCAGTTGTTTTTTTTTTTTTTTTTTGACGGATTATTCGTATTTATATTATAACTGTTGTTTCGTTTTGTTTCGTTAAGTTGAAAATAAAGCGGTTGCTTTACTTCAAATCCTAAACCATATTTGCTATATTGAAATGAACTGATCACTCAAGTATATCACGTAGTTTATACTTGAGTGTGCTCCCAGAGGAAGGACTACGGATTAGTCCGAAACATGTCAAGCTATACTCGACTGACATACGTGAGTGATCCGTTTATTTCACTATCACGTAGTTTAGTCGAGATCTGTTAGTGATCCGTTTATTTCACTATCACGTAGTTTAGTCGAGATCTGTTAGTGATCCGTTTATTTCACTATCACGTAGTTTAGTCGAGATCTGTGAGTGATCCGTTTATTTCTCTTGTGTACGATTGAGCCTCACGGTACTGCCGTATTTATTTTTTAAACAGCTCCCAAAAATTTTGTACAAAACCGCGTTATTCCAAAGGAATCGAATAAAATGGCAACAAATGAAAAAGGATACGATGCGCTCAGCGGTTTTTGAGCTGACACAAAAAGGTTCGGGCCGTAAATCAACATACACTGCTATGTTTCTTTGAATAAAAACCCCGTGAATATTGAGCTAGTGGTCCAACAATCTGAGGCTTGTATTTGGGTCAATCATACATTGTAGAAACATAACTAGGTACGAGCATCAGTCAGTCGCTTTATAAAGTTTCTGATCGCAACTCAATCGCTCCTAAATGTCGCATTCAATTAAAGTCGTCAATCTACCTAACCTTACCATAGTCGTCAGTCCAACTAGGGTTGAGTCGGTCAGGAACTAAGAACTGTTAGGAATGTATTCCCGTCGCGGACCGAAAGGAACTAAATCCTTTCGCCCGATTTGAATCGGTCTTCGCTCCTTTAGTTCAGTAGGTAGAGGAGTGGAGTGGATGAATCGCTTGAGCGGAACGGAGCGAGTGAGAGTGACCGAAACCGAGGAGCGAGATAAACAGCGCTCGTTCAAAATGTCTCTAGAGCAAGTGGGAGTGAGATGGACAACTATCATTCCGTTCTGTGCCCTTCACAGATCAAAACAGTTCCAACTCGTTCACTGAACTACTGAACTAAAGGAACTAAAAGTCCGAACTAGTTCCTTTCACCGATTGAACGAGATTGGAGCGCTCCCTTTAAAGACCGAGCAGGCACAACTCTAAGTCCATCCTAACCTCACTTAGCTTTTTTTTTCTTCAGAAACTTTAATCATTTGAGGATTTATTTTAAGGCCATCTCGTAGAACCCTATGGGTTAAGTTAGGTTTGTTTTATAAAAGTTCCGGGGAGGTGAGTCCCACATAACCCCCGCGTCGTCCCCACGGCGCAGGGGTATGCGCAATGCATTTCCCATCGTTAAATATGCAAAACTTTGCAAGATTTAACCCGAGCGAAAATTTGCTCACCAAGTATGTATGACTCATCTGTCATAGGCTAACCCGGAATAAGTACGATTTACATTACAGGATTGATAGAATCCTATGAATTAATTCGAATATCCTGAAGTGTCCTTTTGAAAGAGACCGTAATTTTAAATTATTTTTTTTTCAAGGTACGAGCCAAAAAAGGATCAGTTGCAAACTGTAACTTATTTAATACTAATTATATGACTATACATACAATATTGGTAATTCTAGATAAATAACTTGTTTTACGAATGCGAGCCGATCGGTCAATAAACGCAGTGCCAGGATCCAACCTTATTAACGAATTGTAACATACGGTTAAGAACACTAATTAATATGTACAAGACAGTGTCTGACATTGTGGACTTAATGAACCTTTTGCCCTCGGAATAAGGAGCAAGTTGTTTGAATTTTTCAAGTCTTTTATTGCAACAGATAATTGTCAGGACAGGTGGCGGTGGCGTACGAGTTTGTTCCTACATACAGGTTGTTTCAACTAGTTAAACAGAATATCAACCTGACTGACACAAATCATGCATTTTGTTGACAGATTACTTTAATGTTTATAGTTTTTTTTTTAAGACAATTCCCGTTTTTTGTGTCCTTTCTTGACTGAATTTGAATGAAATTTGGTTGCGTTGGTCGAATTTGATATGTTTTGGATCCAAAAACCATTGATCCACCCTAATGTAAAATCATAGTGTAAAAGTTATTTTATGCACAATTTACTATCAGAAATTATCGTAAACAAAAAACCTAGCAAGTAAGTAAGTAAATACTTTAAATACAGAAAATAAAGAAACAAAGACAAGTTGCTAATAATTAGACAGGTGTACAGGTACAAATCGGGCCCTTTAAGGATATCCCTTCCCCCTCTTCCCTCAATGTCTTCTCTCTTTCTTTCTTATCCCTTGTATTTGTTTAATAACTTTTATGCCGTTACGAAACAACACCCTTTATAAAACAGTTTGCGAGCTATGATCCGCGCCGACATCGTCTTTCACACCAGCCCCAGTATTGAGGCAATTATCTTTTTGCCCGGGACTCGAACCCATTACCCTGCCAAGTGGACGAGTCAAACATGAAACCTCGGAGGAACAACTGGACATTTAATTTTATTCTTATTAGTTGAGGAATTTAATGTAAACTTGATATAAAAAATTAAATGTATAAATTTGGGACCTTATAAGTTACGTACCTACCGATATGGCTTGACAAATTGTCGCTCACTGTTGCTGAGAAACGCTTAGCCTACTCTTGAAGGGAAGATGTTCAAGTGTTATTTTATTTCTATTTATTAACACGAAAACACGAGATAATCTTATTTTATGTAAATCTCAAGGCAAGATTAGTTGGATTTATTTTAATTAAGTATAGTTTAGTCCCAGTTTATTATGGAAAACTACCATTTATTGTCATGGAGGAGCGGTGTCTCCTGACACAAGCATATTTTTGCTTATTAGGAGGCTCCGACCTCCTCTGTATAACCCTGTCAAAAAACATAAATAAACTTTTTCATTTTCATATAATTGTTTTGATTCTGCCATCGAAATCGATATAAACAAAAAAAAAACTGACATCTCCAGAGTTGATGATCTCAATTGGAACATCTTTTTATATTTTTTCCCAATTTTTTTATTTTTAGTCACTGCAAAAAGTGATAAAAACGAGTTGAAATTTAAATACATGGAAAGAATTCGGGCTGTACCTAAAATACCAATTCTGGTGTAAGGGTATAGCACGCGACCCGGAGTGTCGAGGATCCGGGTTCGATTCCCGGGATTGGTATTTTTCTGTGTACTCAAGTTTCAGTGATTTTATGAAAAACTTAATCTCCAGTTGAGTTGATTATTGCAGAGTTAGTTGCTTAACTATTTTGACACTCTTCATCGGATTGAAATGTCAGTCTTCGTATTTCAGCCTGCTGAAAACGCTTCCAAGGCACGACAAGACACGATGAAAGTTTTAGCACCTAATCCACCGGCGTAACAAAGCAAACTTATTTTTTGGCCGTTGATTACACTAGAATAATTTTTGACACAAGAAAACGTCTCGGTCCGAATCGGCGATAGTAAATACGTATTACACGTCAACGGGAATCGAAAGGTTTTTTGCTTCGTGAAATGTACACCTAGTGCTCAAGCAATGGCGCGCATTAGTTCGAAACATGTCGGGCTAAGCTGGACTTATATACGTGAGTGATCCGTTTTTTTTTTCATATGATTGAGTCTCACTGTAGTTTCATGTTAAAGAAATTATTACTTGTTGCACAAAATAGCTGCTTGGTGTAAACTGGACTCCACAGAACGGTATTGGGATAGAAGGAAAGAGTGTCTGTACCTCGTGTGCGAAAAGATCATCGATATATAAAACATTAAAGATAGGTCACGCACCTGTTCAGCGCTGACAAAATGCGGCCCTCACTCATTGGCTGTCATTAGACTGACATAATGTAAGCCGTGATAGCCTAGTGGTTCGACCTATGGCCTCTCGATCAGAGGGTCGTGGGTTCAAACCCCGGGTCGTGCCTGTGAGTTTTTCGAAATTTATGTGCGAAATTACATTTGTAATTTATCATTAGCTTTTCGGTGAAGGAAAACATCGCGAGGAAAACCTGCACACTCCGGCGAAGTAATTCAATGTTGTGTGTGAAGTTCCCAATCCGCACTGGGCCCGCGTGGCAACTGTAGCCCAAGCCCTCTCATTCTGAGAGGAGGCCTGTACCCAGCAGTGGCACATAAATAGGCTGATGATGAATGTCAAACATCAAGGGGTACTAAGTCACCGAAACACCTAATAACCTATAATTGCTTGTCCGCGCGCGGTGAAGCGGTGGCATATCTGTCTATTTTTGTATATCAATGGAAAAGAAGGTCTGAGAACCTCATTACGCGTTCCAGATCTCGACCGCTTTCCGCGTGCGTGTGCGACGTCAGGTTATAAAAACCAAATGCCTTGTTGTCCAACAATGACGACCGAATAGCCTAGTGGTTAGAGACCCTGACTATGAAGCTTGAGGTCCCGGGTTCGATCCCCGGTCGGGCCAGATGTTTGTATGATGAATACGAATGTTGGTTCCCGGGTCTTGGATGTTTAATATATAGATATCTATGTATGTTTATTATGTTTATTTATTATTAATTAATTAGCTGTTCAAGGACCACCAAATAATTTGGAGCTGTTATCGAAGTATTTCCTCACTAAATTACATTTGTGACGTCAGAATGCCTACGCAAAATGTTACTCGCCCGGTTTCCATACAAATCGATGGTCTCTTTCCTTATATCCCGTTGCAGTTCTGTGCTGGACTCGCTTGATGAACGACTCAATATAGAAAACTAGTCAGCCACAATGCGGTTTGGCAGATGTTGCTAATTAAGTATTATCTGAAGGAAGGGATATCGTCTTATTCCAACTTAAACACTATTATAGCTTGGAGACTTTAAGTTGATGTGAATGCATTGGCATGCACACTACGTTACGTCACGTCATGTATTCGTACCGATAGCAAAAACAAAGAACAGAGGGTCGAGCACGACTTTACGAATGCTGCGTCACGTAAAATCGAATAGTAAACGTTGTCGAGTTTGTATGACGTTTGGAACAGCGCCCGCCCGTGAGCGTATTTAGAACAAAAATTTAGTATGAGGTTTCTCGATCTCGATACGATAACCGTAACGTTACGCAGCTTTAGTAAAGTCGTGGTCGACCCTCTGGAATTGGAAAAGGCAAAAACCCCCGACATTGTCATTTCAAAGTTCAATATTTCAAAAGCGGGTGATACGATTTTAATAAAATTTAACTAAGAACCATATCGATTAAACTAGCTTTCGATTAACAAAAACCGCATCGAAATCGGTCCATCCGTTTGGGAGGTATGATGCCACAGACAGATACTCAGATAACTTATAACACCCCTCTTTTTCGTCGGGGGTTAAAAAGTTATAATCATCACTATCCTTTTTACGTCCCACTGCTGGGCATAGACCTTGTCACAGAATGAGAGGGCTTGGGCTATAGTTCCCACGCGGGCCCAGTGCGGATTGGGAACTTCACACGTACAGTTGACTGCTTCGTAGTATGAAGATTACCTTACGATGTGTTTCTTCACCGAAAAGCTCGTAATAAATTACATGTGTAATTTCGCACATAAATTCCGAAAAACACAGGTAAAAATTCAAGATTCAAAATTTTATTCAGCAAATAGGCAGTTGAATTCTCTATTACACGTATTTTTTTTAGTCTACCAGCGCTTTCGGAAAGACCATGTTTGCCAAGAAGAATGCGCCGCAAAAAACTTGGCACAAAATCATTTTTTCTAAAAACAAGTTACATTAGCTCTTACAATACGTAACCACAGATAAATTACACAAAGAAACTATACCGTATTTTATAAACAAGTGTAAAAAATTGGAACAGCAAAACCAGAACACTTTACTTTACTGGCACGTTTTAATTGAGCAGGGATTGAGTAGGGATCCTAGAGGATATCCGGGTCAAATATCTGTGAATATTTGAATTACAGAGGAATGTCTCCTCTGCTTAAGATGCCATAGGTTTTCACACAGATACCTACACACGTCAAACTTGTTTTTTGCGTTGGGGTTAAAAATTGTGTCTTTACCAAAGAAAAACTCTCGTGCAACCCACCTAGCTAAAGCTACAGGATAATTAGATAAACGCAGTAATGAGCTCAGACAATAGTACATATTATTTGGAGGGTGAAGGGGAGGGGGGGGGGGGGCTTTTAATTCTCGACCTTGCCTTTGTTGCCTTGTACTGTCGGTGGCACGAGTGTTATGGGGTACAACAATTTCGGAGCGTCTAGTGTAATCAAATCTATCAAAAAAGTCTAGTGTAAGAAAATGTCTCGAACACGTTCGCGTTAACGTCTCAATTGCTATGGGCAAATCGGCAGCGCCACTAACGGCACTTATCGACAACAAACTGTTCTCATAACGTTTAAACGCTAACGCGATTCAGACCCTACGTATTTTATTGCACGTCGATTACTAGGTAGATCAGCTCGATGTTGTGCCATATGAAAGTTGACTCCACATTTAAGAAACCTGAATACAAGATTTTTCTATACCCACCTAGTTCAAAAGATGATGCACTGGACTCCTCCCCCTCTTTCTTCTTGAAGTACTGGCCGCTAGCGCTAATTGCTAAAGATCGGAAGCAGTGGAAATGTTGGGGGAGGGCTTTGCTCAGTAGTAGGGTAGATCAGACTAATAATAATTAAAAGATGATGGCAGTGTTAAAAGTTGGCAAACTTCGTGTTTATTTATCGGTATTTCGCAATATCTAAAACCTATAGGTACAGAGTTTTCGAATATTTCACGGTGCATTATATTATTATCGGCAATTACCCACGTTTTTCGGTTAGTTTTGAGCTAATTGAGATCAAAATGTACGACCTATGCATTGACTTACTAACACCATGAACCTTGGGTCTAGTACAAAATTCACGAAAAATGTGTCCTACGACAACACGGCATTTTTTTATGACAGCCATACGTCATAGCGCTCTGTCGTTCGACCAAACTAAGACTTAACTGACTGACGCTCGATCAGTGGTCTTTTGGTTCGGACGTTTTCAAGCGCTAACCTGGCCCTTATTTCACCAACTTTACAATTGTCAGTTTTCAATGACAATTTATTGTCAATTGCTGTTTTGAAGAGCTTTTCTTTTAGCGCGCTTCATATTGGTAAAGAAATGTACTTCGAATTTGTAATCTGACAATTGTAAAGTTGGTAAAATAGGAGCCCGAAGTCCATGGTGTTTTTAAATAAGTCAAAGCTACAAAGCGTTAGTTTGTGTCGTAGGTCGATCAATCCCTAGAAAAAGATACCGTTAAACGACTCGAAACGAGAAAGCTGCGCCAATATACTAGCATTACCACATTATACTGTCACATTAAAAAAAACTCCAAATTTCGTAAGCCCATAAACCTATATTGTCAATATGCGTCGTAAATCTCCGCGTGACTGTACAGAGTGTCTGAGAGCCATAAAACTGAAGACGGATCCGGAGTGGCTAATGTCATATAGTATATATGTATACTGTACACATACGGGCGCTGTATGTGTGGCGTACGTATACGTGAAATCTTGAAGGATTTTGTGAAAGACAAAAGATGTCCGCTCGGAATGATTACAAGACTACTATATCAAGATAGGTTCTTAGTCGAGCAATGATACGGTGTGCGGGGAGTGTAATTTAGCGTGAATCCCGGTATGTTTTTTCAGTTCTAACCGGTTCAGTAGATTTTTACACTTTTGACTATGCACTCGCCTAACCCGTTTACTGATGGATGCGACGGCGTGCCAGAACTCCTTGCGAAAGTCTTTTGGGGAGATTTGAAACGTTGAAGTGTCAAGTCGGTTGTCATTAAGCACCAAAAAGTGAGAATTAGATAATGACACTACGGGACAGAGCAATCCCCATTGCTGAATTCGTGAATACTTGGAAACTTGAACCGTGTATTTTTTTAAGCATTTCCTTCTACAGTCTCTTGCCATTTACTACTTGCAACTTGAGTAAATCGTGTTTGTGGAACGTATTTAGACTTGGAAAGAACACACTCCGCAAAGTAGCTATTGTACGCTAATTAAGTAAATTTAACTGTTTTTAGGGTTCCGTGCCGAAAGGGTAAAAAACGGGACCCTATTACTAAGACTCCGCTGTCCGCCTGTCACCAGGCTGTATCTCGTGAACCGTGATAGTTAGACAGTTGACATTTTCACAGATGATGTATTTCTGTTGCCGCTATAACAACAAATACTAAACATGACCTCGGTAGGAGTATCTTTTTGTATTTTTTTTCTCCCATTTTTTTTATTTTTACGGTTTTCCCGTGAATGTCAATTATATTTTTATAAACTCACTGAAACATGAATACACAGAAAAAACCAGAAAAATGCCAACCCCGGGAATCGAACCCGGATCCTCGACACTCCGGGAACCAACACTAACAAATACTAAAACCAGAATAAAATAAATATTTAAGTGGGGCTCGCATACAACAGACATGATTTTTTTGCCGTTTTTGTAGATAATGGTACGGAGCCCTTCGTGCGCGAGTCCGACTCGCACTTCGCCGGTTTTTCTATACTTATTGCCCTGTAGCAGTGCATTGTTGTCTTTTTTCAACCGAACGTTCAGGCTAGAGACGATTTCATCTGAAAACTGAAAGCCTATGGAGAGGATCAGATGGGTATTTTACAGAATAGTAAGGCGAAAACACATTGTACACCCGCTCAGCTCATTGCTGTTTATGATGTTAAACTATTTAGGTATGGTAAAAATCGAGATATTCGTGAGTGAGGGTGACTGATTTTTATTCTAAAAAAATTATCTAGACACTACAGCAATAATGTATTAAGGTATTGCTTTGCGAATTTATCCATCCATTAACTAAACCTGATTACTCGCGACTTTACGACCACACGCGTTAGGTAGCTTGTGGGACACGCACAAGTAACATTACAGAAAAAGTGTAGGAGGGTGTGTTTTGCATGAAAACGAATAATATGTGGTGTAACTTTAGCGAAGTAGATATCGCATGAATCAATTGAAGGATGATCTCACGCCACCGTTTCTGTTCAGCTTAGCACAAAACTAGAACGCCATTCGTTCGTAACTGCTAACTTGACACACTTTTTATCTTGTCAAAATTCTACTAGAATTATTTTATTACTTCATATTTTTTCCTTTAAGTTTCAGTCGCATATATTCATACTTCTTCAGACTGCTCATTGACTTACCAACACCACGGACTTCGGGTTAGTGCTTCAAAACATCCGAACCAAAATACCATTAATTTGCAAAATGACCACTAATCGAGCATCAGTTAGTTTTAATTTGGTCGAACGACAACGCTGTGACGTATGGCTGTCATTGGAAAATACCGTGTTGTACTGGGACACTTTTTTTGTTAATTTTCTACTAGACCCAAAGTCCATGGTGTAAGTCAATTACTGTATTTTTTAACCCCCGACTAAAAAAAGGGGTGTCATAAATTTGACCTGTCTGTCTGTCTGTGGCATCATAGCTCTCAAACGAATTGACCTATTTCGATGCGGTTCTTTTTAATCGAAAGCTAGTTTAATCGAGATGGTTCTTAGCTAAGTTTCGTTAAAATCGTTTTTGAAACATTGAACTTTGAAATGAAAATGTCGGGGGTTTTTCAACTTTTCTAACTGGGTTATCCTTGAAAATGATAAACAAATGTAAAATCTGATATAGCGTATGTCATAAGCTGAAGCGGCCGCCCTGTCTAACCGGACCCTCGGCCATCCCAAACTGCGAAAGCATAAAACTAAAGGTCGTCGACCGTTTTTACTGCCAGCATTCACTTAGTGATCCAGAAAGGACACTTTACTGCCTCGTATTGGGATAAGGGTGGGGGTTGGCGTTTTTTAAACACCCTTTTATTCGATAGGAGGGATGGTCAAAGTTCGGCGTTATCAGAGGAGCAAGGACAAGATATGGGCACACAAAATTTACTGCAATTTGGCTGTATTAAAAAAAACGATGATGACTACCAGACGCAAATACTTGAATAGCCTTGAAAATATATAAAAGACATAATACGTGCCTATAAAATTTGAGGGTTGCCCTCTATTTCCCTGGGATCCCATCATCAGATCATGACTTGGTGACAATGGGACCACCTCAGGAGGTATACCCTTTGGAATTTATTTTTTTTAATCGGTCTACTATTGACGGAGTAATCGATGTACATACATAAAAAAACAACATGCATGCAGTGGAACGTAGAACCTCCTCCTTTTTTGAAGTCGGTGAAAAATCGACGACACTTTATATGTTATTTGTTTTAGGTCATCCGTCTGTTCCTTCCAAAAAATTTGAATTCCTAAACCGAACAATCTTCTCACGTGTGTAATGTCTAAACGCTGACATTGCCAAAATACTCCTCGCCAAAAGAGCAAGGCTGAAAGCCATAAAAAAACGGCACTTACATTTGTTTTGTTACGTATGAATTTTGTTGATTTCCTTTATGTTCTTACTGTGAATTATTATGCCGTCCTGCTTCTATAATTATTACTATATTTTATTATAAACTGGACACCAAAAACTTGTGTCTCCCACTCCACACTACCACCACCACATCGTTATCACTAACATCTCCAACAGTGTCTCAACTCAACCGTTTGTTTACACTTAGTAAGGCATAGCAGCGACCTTCGCTTCATAAGTCAAGCAAATACCCGATTGCTGATCTGTTATAGTACCTAGAATCATTCCTTTAATCATTAAAACTAAAATAAAAGTACTAAAATTATTGTGTCTAAAAAAGAAATCGCCTTGGGCATGGTACCAAAGATGCTGGCAGCGTTCCCTCTTTGGATGGATAGGCTGAACCTTTATCCGTGAAAGCTGCCAAGTTGCCAACCCTGTGACATCGACTTGCTCTTGGATATTTTCCTAACTAACTTTACCTTATAAATTTTTATGTGTAACATTAAAAACATGATTCTCTATGACTCTATTCCACTCCACACATGATACATCAACACACCCCATCGCCACCGTGTCTCAACCGTTGTTTGCACGTAGTACGGCGTGGCGGCGACGTGTGCGGCGCCCAACGGCCACCACCAGGACCGCCGGCATCACCACCAGCACCATCATCAGCACGCGGACGTGCCGCCGCAATGGGTGAGCGGTGTGCTTTGTGTAACAACACCACTGTTGGCCCTTGTAGTGTGTTGTGTTGTTGTAGTTGTGTAGTGTGTAGCACTGTTGTGATTTGTGCGCGGATGACGTCATTATTGTTCTACATCGCGCTAACGGAGTTTCTCAAGTCGGATGCATGAATAACAACTTCCATCTTCCTTCGGACTTCGGTCCCCATACGTAACATCTGCTTGGAGAACCAAAACCATTTATTGGTAAACCAGTACCGTTTTAATTTTTAAGTGCTATAATGTAGCGTGTGGTGGCTTCTATGTTGATGTAGTTACTGTCGTTTGTGCCCACAAGTGAGCTGTGTGCTTTGTGTATCTTGTAATGTGTTGTGTTGTTGTAGTTGTGTAGTAGTGTGCTGAACAGTCTATATGACTGTCGTAGTTTGTGGACGCCAGCATCACCACCAGGCCCCTATTTCACCAACTATACAATTGTTTATTGTTTATTGTTAATTTATTGCATACGTGTAGTTAACAGAGATGATAGGGTACATTTGTCAGTTTGCAATGACAGATCGATATCAACTGCTGACTTGAAGAGCTTTTGTTTTAGCGCGCTTCATATTGTCAAAGAAATGTAGTTCGAATTGTCATATAAAACTGACAATTGTAAAGATGGTGAAATAGGGGCCAGGCCCACCAGCACTTGTAATTTGTGCTCTTGGGAACCTCTGTGCAATGACAGTGAGCGGTGTGTTTTTCAGCTTTGTGTTCTTGTAGTTTAGTTCTGTCTAGGACTGGCCCATTTTCTGTTCACCGGCACCAAAAAGGTCTACAGTAAATAGATGAGTGTGCGTCTGATCAGTTGGCTTTAGCACTGTGACATAATTAAGTGTGTGTAGTGTGTAGCACTGTTGTTGTTTGTGTCCAGTTGGCTTTGTAGTGTGTTGTGTTATTTTATTTAATAGTCTATCCATGGTACCGGTACTCAAGTTCACAGAATGGGTGGGTCCACTGTTTCTGTTTGGCTACTCCGTAGTAAGTTAAGTAGGGAAGTGGTTTATTTTAGTGATTGACTTACATTACAGAATGTTATAACTAGCATGCCCCGCGGATTTGTCAACGTGAAGGAATAAAAAAAAATAGTTTCCTATCCCGTGGGAATTTAGAAAAATACCTCTATGATCATGTTTTTTATAAACTCACTGAAACATGAATACACAGAAAAAACCAGAAAAATGCCAACCCCGGGAATCGAACCCAGATCCTCGACACTCCGGGTCCTGTGCTTTTCCCCTACACCACACCTCTATGATCATCAAGGTACAAAATCTGCCAAATTTCAAGCCTCTAGTCATGGACTTCGGGTTAGCGCTTGAAAACGTCCGAACCAAAAGACCACTAATCGAGCGTCAGTCAGTCTTAGTTTGGTCGAACGACAGCGCTATGACGTACGGCTGTCATCAAAAAATGTCTGTTGTACTGGCACTAGGACACTTTTTCGTGACTCTTGTACTAGACCCAAATTCCATGGTGTCAGTAAGCCAATGCCTCTAGTTCCAGTGGTTTGGTCTCCAGGTTGATCTGTGGGTCAGTCACGTTCCTCTTTGATGCATATAGATTATTATTATTAATAGGTAATAAAAAATATGTATGTTTGTAGGTCGATCAAATTGTACTATGCACTATATGTCACCTGGACGTGACCTATCTATGTATTCGAGGATTACGTTACAAAACAATGTGTGTTTGTCTGTTCTCGCACGTACGCTTGGTGCGACCATTGATTAATTGAATCGTTATAAAAAAAAGTTGTACGTCTAATTTACTGATAAGATAACCGTCAGCAATCTTCTTTATTTGGGTTTCATCACCTAGAAGTGGATATAAGGGTGTGTAAACCCACTGCTGGGCGAAGCGGAGAGGATTCTGGGCCATATAAATATTATTATTCGTAGGTCAGATACGTCTTTTTCCACTCTCAGTCAAACCCTAACGCTCAACACCAGTAGACTGAGCACGAAGTTTTCGAATCCTTTATCGTATCGAAATCGAGAAATCTCATACTAAATTTTAGTACCAAATACGCTCGCGGGCGGGCACTGTTCCGAACGTCATACAAATTTCTCGATAACGTTTACTACCTACTCGAATACCTTACGCAGGTTTCGAATATTCGTACTCGGAGGGTCGAGCACGACCACGAATGCGTAACGTTACGGTTATCGTATCGAGATCGAGAAACCTCAACAAATTTTAGTTCCAAATACGCTCACGGGCGGGCGTTGTTCCAAACGTCATACAAACTCGACAACGTTTACTATTCGATTTTACGTGACACAGGTTTCGAAAAGTCGTGCTCGACCCCTGGGCCTTAGTTCCCACGAATTGATTTTTCAATGTCAACAACAATTAACAAAGTGTTTCACGTGATGTTGATAGTGCGGCGCTGATAGATGGCGTTCCGGTCACGCTTTTGACCGCGTGCGACAGGGTTGCCCAACTGTCACGTGCGCGCGAGTGTGACAGGTGATGGGGACATGGTTTTATCATTGAAAATATAATTTCGCGGTCCTTTAGTATATGAGCCCGCTGTAGCTAGTTCACGGAGAGGTCTCTGTCCCATTGATTTCGTATGGCACTTTGACCTCTGCTTAACACAGCAGTGGCCAAAGAAAAAATCTAATATACAGGGTGTTACAAAAATACCCGCAAAACCGAAAGGGGGTTAAATGGTCCATTATAAAGAGTCCATTTACAATATTTGAATCACTGTGTGAAATAAATAAAAAAAAAACATGCAATATTGCAAACCATAACCCTACATTTTTTACGGGTTATTTTGTAACACTTGATATATATGATGCTATTGAGTTAAGCTAAGGTCTATCTAAGTGCCATGCAAAATAAATGGTACAGAGACCGCTCTACATATAGTTTAATTTTAAAGGAACGCAACATTGTTTATACATTGGCAGTCCTCGTGGTTTTATCGTCCTTGCTTTGGAAATGAGGAACCGTATTCTAGAAAACATAAATTCGAAAGTTAAATTATTAAAAAAAATATTTTTTTCTTCATCAATCTTATAACATGAATCTGTTAGGTTCGAAACATTCCTCTTCTCAGGACACCCCTTATAACTTTCGACTTTACATTTCCTTTAGGATTTGATCATTATAGTAATAGGATTTGAACAAAAGTATGACTGACGTGTACTGTACCTGTTGACACCATGTTTTTTCCGATCAGCAAAAACGTCAGCTACTTACTATATTATATCTTGTATCATACATTTTAGAACACTGCCACTGACGGAATAGAACCCACGTGCTTAACATTTCCTCATATCATACTCGGTGTGGGCGTACCCTACGCATATCGAACCCGTTACCCTTGCGATGGCAAATTTCCGATGTGTGAGCTGTTGTCAAACATCTTAAGATTTCTATTTGAAGGAACAGGAATATTCTCAATCAGTTGTAATGTTCCTTGCGATGGCAAATTTCCGATGTGTGAGTTGATATCAAATATCCTAAGATTTCTATTTGAAGGAACAGGAATATTCTCAATCACTTGTAATGTTACAACCAAATTGCTTCGAACTGTGTCCTTTGTTCTTTCACTTTTTTTCACTTAGTTTTTATTTATGTAAAGAGGGAGGCAATCAAGCAAGCGGGTCACCTGATGGTAAACGATCACCGCCATCCATGAGAACCAGCAACCCCAAGAGTCACTAGTCCGTTGCCGGCCTTGAAGGAGGAAAAGAGACAGGAAAGGGGGGGGGATCGGGCCTCCGGCACTCTCACTGACCGTCCGAAACGCAACAGGGATGCTGTTGCTTCACGCCGATTTTCTGCGACAGGGTGGTACTTCGCCGTACGGTACGGCAGCAAATAGTTACAGTATGGCTCTCCCACTACAAAAAAGTAATTCCACCGAATCGACGATAGCTAGTGCAGTCAAAAATCCGCTAGAATCTCTGGTGTCGAGTGAGGTCTGTCTGTCAATTTTCACCAATGACAGGCCAGTAGCTTGTCTCTCATTGGAGGAGAATGACAGATAGACGTCACTGGACTCTAGCCATCCTAGCTGATATTTGACTTGCGACAGTTCTCAGTGCGATGGCTTTATTAATCACAGTTGAATGATTTCACAATGTGAATTATTCCCTACATACGGAATCCCTCCGTGCACGCTATCGCTACATGTGTCATTTATACCTGCTGCGCACGTTCCCGGTTTTTTGTCCACTCCCTACTTGCTGGTGACGGGAGGACTTATCGATAGTTTGCTAAAAAAAATATCCTACGAATTGAGAACCTCCTTGTTTTGGAGTTGGTTAAAATTATATATATTTTTTTTTTATACAACGAGGAAGCCAAGCGAGCAAGCGGGTCACCTGATGGTAAGTGATCACCACTGCCCATAGACACCTGCAACTCCGGAGGGTTTGCAGATGCGTTGCCAACCTAGAGGGCTAAGATGAAATGCCTCTTGTGCCCGTAATTACACCGGCTGGTAAACCCGGACCAGGCTTCTGTAGTATTTTTGTGATTATTCTACAAAGTATCCTTGTTTTTTTCTACACTAATATTATAAAGAGGAAAGATTTGTACCTATTTTTGTATGTTTGTATGTTTGTAATGAATAGGCTCAAAAAGTACTGGGCCGATTTAAAAAAATCTTTCACCAATAGAATGCTACATTCTTCCAATTTGACATAGGCTACATTTCATTTTGAAAAAAATTAGGGATCCTTGGTAAAATTTGAACAATGTAACCGAAGGTGTAGAAAAATGAGTCTTAAAATGTCTTTCGTCGAATGCGCTGCCGAAACTATTAGCGATAGAACAAAATAATGTACAACAATATTGAAGAACATCATAATGTCTACAAAAAACTCCGCGGTAGCATATGTCCAACTATTGTAGTTATGTCACTACAACAACTTTTTTCATTTTAAACATTAATGAAAATGCTAACCAAATTCAAACCATGCTATTTATGTGTTTATATTAATCCTTATCCAAATAAATTATTTTATGGTCAAGACCATTTAACTACCTATAAAATAGTTTTTAAATTATTTAAATTGGACTTTCCATTCAAAAGATATTACTTATTTAAGTGCCCGCCACTTAAACCATCAAAGAAATTGAACATAAATAGACATACAAATATAACTGTGGGATTTTTTTAATATGTATAATTAATAAATAATAAATAATACTTTTTAATAAATAAAAATATTTGTGAAAAAAAGTGTTTTATATCCAAATTTCCAAAAATAAATAATTGTCTACCCCGTGCGAAGCCGGGACGGGCTGCTAGTTTGTTATAATTACTTAACCTTCGACGTAGACCCCGATTCTGGTAGTCATCGAGATCACTACCAGGCCCCTATTTCACCACTTTACAAATGTCAGTTTCCAATGACAATTCGGCGTCCATTGCTGACTGGAAGAGCTTTTGTTTTAGCGCGCTTCATATTGGCAAAGAAATGTAGTTCGAATTGTCATATAAAACTGACAATTGTAAAGATGGTGAAATAGGGGCCAGGCCCACCAGCACTTGTAATTTGTGCTCTTGGGAACCTCTGTGCAATGACAGTGAGCGGTGTGTTTTTCAGCTTTGTGTTCTTGTAGTTTAGTTCTGTCTAGGACTGGCCCATTTTCTGTTCACCGGCACCAAAAAGGTCTACAGTAAATAGATGAGTATGCGTCTGATCAGTTGGCTTTAGCACTGTGACATAATTAAGTGTGTGTAGTGTGTAGCACTGTTGTTGTTTGTGTCCAGTTGGCTTTGTAGTGTGTTGTGTTATTTTATTTAATAGTCTATCCATGGTACCGGTACTCATACATGGTACGGTACTGATGAGCTCCCGATATATGCCCGAATAATATGAAAGTTTTAAATTATTCGGGGGTTATTATTATTACGTTTCACATAATGATAACGGGATGTTGACCGCGATCACCTTTATACAAGGTTTGATGAGCTCCCGATATATGCCCGAATAATATGAAAGTTTTAAATTATTCGGGGGTTATTATTATTACGTTTCACATAATGATAACGGGATGTTGACCGCGATCACCTTTATACAAGGTTTGATGAGCTCCCGATATATGCCCGAATAATATGAAAGTTTTAAATTATTCGGGGGTTATTATTATTACGTTTCACATAATGATAACGGGATGTTGACCGCGATCACCTTTATACAAGGTTTGATGAGCTCCCGATATATGCCCGAATAATATGAAAGTTTTAAATTATTCGGGGGTTATTATTATTACGTTTCACATAATGATAACGGGATGTTGACCGCGATCACCTTTATACAAGGTTTGATGAGCTCCCGATATATGCCCGAATAATATGAAAGTTTTAAATTATTCGGGGGTTATTATTATTACGTTTCACATAATGATAACGGGATGTTGACCGCGATCACCTTTATACAAGGTTTGATGAGCTCCCGATATATGCCCGAATAATATGAAAGTTTTAAATTATTCGGGGGTTATTATTATTACGTTTCACATAATGATAACGGGATGTTGACCGCGATCACCTTTATACAAGGTTTGATGAGCTCCCGATATATGCCCGAATAATATGAAAGTTTTAAATTATTTGGTTCTTGTGCTTTTAGAATTCACGCCACAAATCTGTAGAACGGTTTTTATTGATACCTTTTTTGTGTGTCTGAGCGACAACGCCAGTCTCGTAAAATCTCTAAGTATATTTTAAGAGAGTATTGTAAGAGTATATTTTAAAAATAAACTCGATATACTTTTTTTAGGTATTCGCAAGCTTAATCATCGCATTTCGTGGCGATGTGTGGTCTGCATTTATTAAGTAGTCGGGCCGCTTGTTTTTATGATTCCTGATCGGATTATAATTACTGTACTTGGACATTTTGATGGCATTTTAGGGTTCCTTAACTCAAAAGGAAAAAAGTAAACAACTAAACAATAATTTATCATGAGCTTTTCGATTCGCGAGTTGCGAGGAAAACTGCACACTCCTGCGAAGTAATTCAATGGTGTGTGTGAAGTTCCCAATCCGCAAGGGTCCCGCGTGGGAACCATAACCCAAGCCGTCTCAGTCTGAGAGGAGGCCTGTGCCCAGCCGTGGGACGTAAAAAATGCTGACAATGATGATGATTCAGAACTTGAGGTAATAGGGGGCGCCACTGTCTCCCTTTGAACGCCAAGAACGCCTAAAGGCATCGCGAGCCGACGTGCCTATGACGCCACCAACGCTTATAGGCGTCCGGCTGCACAGTGGAAATGCGACCTACGGACGTATGCTTTAGGTTTAAGTCCGCTTTGACGTTATGCCAACTTGGCGTGTGGATGACAACTTGTGTACGCGTCGTTGGCGTTGAAAGGGCTAAAGAGTAATGTTTCATGTAAGAATTAGTGCGCCCCGAAGTAGTTCTCACTATCTTTTTTTTAATTGAAATCATTTATTTATCAATTACATAACAAATGAATAATGGTCAGTAGGTATTTTACTTAAGTAAGTTACAACACAACTTAATTTGTACTGTAGAATGCCTAAACTAGGATACAAATGTAGCCTGTATCTTAGGCAAAGATTAAAGCTAAAATATACAATTGCCATTCAACAATATACTAGAGATTAATATATTAACATTAATTTTTTATATAAAGTGGGGGTTTGAGGAGAAAAAAAAGTGTTAAATTTATAACCATAACACTTATCAAGTCGTGCTGATTCCATCTTATATCGATAGGCAGAGCCACCCCCACATCCCTAGCGAGGGTCGCGCGCACCTGGCGCCCCGCGCCAATCGGCGCGCGCGCCGCTCTAGTGTACCAGAGTAGGGTCACCATCGAGCTACCTTTACGAACTTATAAACTACAACTTACACTCTGACATTATCATCTCGAAGTCCTATATTTCAAGGAAACTGTCGACCCTGTCTAAATCTAAATACTAACCCACAGTACATTTTGGAATAGAATAGAATAGAAAATGTTTATTGATATCTGTGTACAGAGATGTTAATAATCAGAGCTCGGACAGGTCGTAGCAAAATAATTGCAACACGGTAATAGAACAAGATTAATAGAGTCGCATTGTGTACAGTACTTTTTTTACATATATATGGCTTTCACTCTTGCTTCTGTGGCAAGGAGTATTTTGCCAATGTCAACGTTTAGACACTACGCACGTGAGATTTTTCATGTACAGTATTATTTAATTATATTTTTCAATTACATTTATAACAGTAACCCAAAATTCATCATATATTTGTGAAGGTATTTCCATTGACATTTTTTTTAAAGCTGATGGTTGTATTAAACATTTCATGCATTCAGCTACTACTGCATTTTTTTGGAACACACCAATGTTTTTATTTTATTTATTATTTAATTATTCGTGCTAATTATTATTCACTATTTTTAGTTCATTTCATTATAAAATAAAAATGTTAAATCACGATAATATCCTCTTTAGATAATTATAATCTTAAGTATCGACTCTATTGAGTATTGTTCTATTTCCATATCTATTGTTGCTATGACCTGTCCGAGCTCTGTTAATAATACATAATTAGATCCATCAGCTTATCCATCACGGACAATATTAGAAAAACTTACAAAATAAACTTAATATATTTAAAACTTAAGGTAAGGTAACTGGTAAGTTACGTTCTTCAGAGGCAATACATCTGCGGGTAGTATAGGACCTTGTGCGAGGTCCGTCCGGATTGCTACCATCATCTTACTGGCTAATCCTGCCGCTAAGCAGCAGTGCTTGCTCTGTTGGTTGTGTTCCGTTGTGGAGAGTAAGACAGCCGGTGTAATTACGGGCACCAGAGCCATTTTATCTTAGCTCTCTAGGTTGGCAACGCATCTGCAAACCCTTCGGGGTTGCGGGTGTCTATGGGCAGTGGTGATCACTTACCATCAGGTGACCCACTTGCTCAATTGCCTTCCTCGTCGTATAAAAAAAATTGTGACTATGTATTTTTAACTCTTTCAAACACCACCCTCGAATTAATTACATCGAACTGTAAAGTATATTAAAATTTCAATATAACCCCAGTTTACGAGTAGGGTGCGCGCGCGCTCTATTCACGGTCTGTAGATCATAACAACCCAGGCTATTATAAATCGTGCAAACTGTACATAAGAATTGATTTTTGGTTGGACTGGATTTTAAAAACGCAGTAGGGTATATTGAGTGCTGATAATACGGACTTTGCGCTTTTGTTTGTAAGGTGGGACAGAAGGTACGTACCTAGTATGTACGTACCTAGTGTATGTACCTAGACACTAGCTTAGGCCTGCGGCTTTGTCCCCGTGAAATATTTCAAAATGAACTAGTTCCCTATCCCGTGGGAATTTCGAAAGATCCCTTCTTAAGTAGTTGCACCTCTAGAATACTCAAGTATGTATATGTTTGCCATATTTCAAGTCTCTAGGTCCAGACTATGAAATTCGAAAATCGGAGTTCGTATCGTATCGTCCCGCTCACTCTCGTGTAAAATAATATTAGCTTGAGAGGGACGGCACGATACGAAGTTCGAATTTTGCACTTCGTAGTCGGAGGGCAGTAGTACAGTCGAGTTCTCCAATATCTATACAGTCAACAGTTCAAAAATATCTATACACAGACCTTATTGCCAGTTACATAAGGTCCGTGTTTAGATATTTATGATCCGTTGGCATAAGAGATATTGGAGAACTCGACTGTATAAGTAGACTGTGCGTTGTCTGTCAGTCACGGTACTGTTTTATAGGTATAGATATAAAACATAAAAATCAATCTTATGACAATGTCATAAGCATTTTAACAGGGGAAAGCTTTTCTCACTTTAATTATACCTACGAAAGGAAGGGCTGAGAACCTCATTACGCGTCCCAGCTCCCGTCAGGTTTTAAAAACAAAATACCTTGTTGTCCAGCAATTACCTGTTCAAACCAAGGACGATAAAACCAAGAGGACTGCCAATGGCTATACAATGTCGCGTTCCTGTAAAATAATGAGCCCGCTGTAGCTAGTTTCACTATAGAGAGGTCTCTGTACCATTAATTTTGTATGACACTTGGACCTCAATCTAACACAATAACGCCATGTGTGAACTGAAAGAAAAACTAATTTAGATGGTGCTATTGCGTTAGCCAGAGGTCTAGATGTCATACCAAATGAATGGTACAGAGACCCCTCCGTGTAGTAAAACTAGCTACAGCAGGCTTATTATTTCAAAGGAATGCGACATCGTATAGACACTGGCAGTCCTCTTGGTTTTATGGTCATTCGTTCAAACAATAACAGTTTTAAATGATTCGCGGTTAATTGCATTAGAATTGGTTATTGTTTGCCCGTGATCATGATGCATGCAACTGCATCGAAATATCGGGAGCTCATCAAACCTATAAGGTAATCGCGGTCAATATCCCGTTTTCATTATGTCTAACTCTTCAAACACTCTAGTCTAGGCGCTAGTCACTGCAAAAAGTCATAAAAACGAGTTGAGATTTGAATACATGTAAAGAATTCGGCCAATACCTACGAGGGCTGTTTGATAAGTACCCGTTTGTGAAAAAAAAAAACGTTTTTTTTTGTATATATGCATTTATTTTTCTACGTAGTCACCTTTTAACTCTATACATTTGTTCCACCTATACTAAAAGTATGATTTTGGAAAGTCATTAAAATAGGCCTCTGTGGCGGCAATGACTTGCCACCGAGCCATTTTTTTAGGTTGGGAAACAAAAAGAAATCGCATGGGGCCAAATCTGGAGAATACGGGGGGTGAGACAATAGTTCGTAGCGTAACTGTGCTAATTTAGCCGTCACAACTCTGGACGAATGAGCCGGGGCGTTGTCGTGATGAAACAGTACTTTTTTCTTTTTTAAATGGGGTCGTTTGTCCTTCAACACGGCGTCAAATTCATCCAATAAATTGGCATAGTACTTCCCTGTTATTATTTTTCCCTTTTCTAAATAGTCAATATGTATAATACCCTGCGAATCCCAAAAAACGGTCGCCATGACCTTTCCAGCCGATGGGACGGTTTTTGCTTTCTTTGGAGCAGGTTCACCCGGTAAAATCCACTCCTTCGACTGCTCTTTCAGTTCCGGGGTGTAGTGGTGGACCCACGTTTCGTCCACGGTCACGAAACGACGCAGAAACTCCTTCGGGTTACGTTTGAACACGGCCAAACACTGCTCCGAAGTAGTCAGTCGGTTCCGTTTTTGCTCCTCCGTGAGTAAACGCGGCACCCACCTCGCCGATACTTTCTTCATACCCAATTTTTCTTCTAATATGTGTTGTACCCTCTCGATTGAAACGTTTACAGCATCAACGATTTCTCGAAGTTTAATTCGGCGATCGGCTAAAACGATATTTTCAATTTTCTTAACCATATCGTCTGTAGTCACCTCAACTGGCCAGCCTGGGCGATCCTCATCAAAGACGGTTGTTCTCCCCCGCTTAAACTCGTTATACCAATATCTGACGGTTGTCATAGAAGGAGCACATTCATGGTAAACCGCTTGTATTCTTACTTTTATTTCATCACATCTAATTACAGACCGATACTGTTCTTTCTCCATTTTAACAATTTTAAGTTCACGCCTTCACTGAATCGTTGTCAAATGAGAAAAAAAAACAAAAGAATACCTTTTTTTTAAATTTTCCCGCCTCTGAAAAATGGCTTAAAAAGGTGGTATACTTATTTGCGGCCAGTGATATTAATATATTTAGAAAACGGGTACTTATCAAACAGCCCTCCTATATGCCAATCTTGGTGTAAGGGTGTGGCACGCGACCCGGAGTGTCGGGGATCCGGGTTCGGTTCCCTGGGTTGGTATTTTTCTGGTGTTTTTCTGTTCCGTTCATTCATGTTTCAGTGAGTTTATTAAAAGTGTAATTGTTCAAACACTCCTAAAAAGTTGGAGCTGTTGATCGAGGTATGTCCTCACTAAATTACACTCGTGACGTCACAATACCTACGCAAAATGTTACACTCTCGGTTCTCATACACATCGATAAACTCTTTCCGTCTGTCCAGATACTATAGTTCTGTGTATTGAGTGATTCATTTTATTAACGCCCGACGAAAAAGAGGGGTGTTATACTTATAAGTTTGACCTGTGTATCTATGTGTCTGTGTATCTGTCTGTGGCATCATAGCTCCCAAACGGATATACCGATTTCGATGCGGTTTTTTTTATTAGAAAGCTAGTTTAATTGAGATGGTTCTTAGCTAAGTTTTATCGGTTCGGTTTAAGTTAAAATCGGTTCCCCCGTTTTTGAAATATTGAACTTTGAAGTGACAATGTCGGGGTTTTTCAACTTTTCTAAGTTGGTTAGGTTATTCAGAGAGATTTTAATGACCTGTATCTTTTGATTGCGTTGACTTAGAACTTTGATTTTTTCACAGCTTCAAGGTACTGCAGGCTTGGGTATTTGATAATAATTTCAACATGCTCGAGAGAAAAAGGGTTTTGACAGACAGTCAGACGGACAACAAAGTGATCCTATAAGGGTCCGTTTATCCTTTGTAGCATTTATGTTTCGTATGTATGGTATCTTAAACTGTCGACATAATTTGCTATTTATTTTACTATTATTGAAAACAAAATTGTGAAAATAAATTATTTCTACGCATATTTATAAAATGTCATTCTATTCCACACCTTGTATGCTAGACAGCTTCATCCCCTGGGAACCGTCAAAGGATTTACATTTATTTTGCACCTTGCGGTGACTTTGACATTAGCAAAGTTTTTTTTTCTAACTATCGGTCGGCGAAGGTTGGGCCGTCGTAAAGTGATTATTGAAAACAATAAGGCAATATTGCACGTTGAGTAAAGTTGTGTGAAGGTGTGAAATAGTGGTCGGTGTTTACAATGAGTTGTAAAGAGATTAGAATAAATAGTTTTTTTTTCCTTGTTACGGTTTATGAATGACGTTACGTTCAGCATTGTGAGGATGCCGATTGACAACTATGTTATTTGTTTTAAATAAATAAAGGACACTATTGGTTATGCGTATTTGTAGTCAATATGTCGTATTTTTAATCCTCGACAAAGAAGAGGGGTGTTATAAGTTTGACCCTTTGTATCTGTTTATCTGTGTGTCTGTGTATCTGTCTGTGGCATCATAGCTCCCAAACGGATGGATCGATTTCGATGCAGTTTTTTTGATCGAAAGCTAGTTTAATCGAGATTATTCTTAGCTAAGTTTCATCAAAATCGGTTCACCCGTTTTTGAAAAATTTAACTTTGAAATGACAATGTCGTGGGTTTTCAACTTCTTTTAGTTAGGTTAGTTTATGCCGTCGCGTAGAAATATATCCTTAGGTAATAATAGAGAATCTGTAAACATGTTACAATTACGGCGTTAAATTTGAAAATGGAATGAAGGCAAACCATCCTGTCAGTGATAAACTTAGAGTAATCGTACTGTATACTTTGATGACGGTTGTCAAGATGTGACAATGAAAATCACCTTGAAAGTCTTGAAAACCTGTAATTTAGTAATAGGTACATGTTATACAAAAACTTTTTGAATATTTTTCAGGTCCGTTCTATAGAAAGCCTGGAAGTTCAAATTACATTTATCGATATAAATGAAAGACCAATCTGACATAACCCTACTTTAAAAAAAAACGATGAATAACTCCACATCGAATTTAAATAACTAGGTGCTTCATACACAGGTATTATACCTGACTCGGCGAGGGACGGAAGATGTAAAAGGCGGGGTGATGGAAAGGGACGGTCGCTTGTCAATGTGTTGGTGGACAGATGTTCGGAAAGTATGCGCGTTTTGTATGCGGGTGTAAGTTTATAGGGATCCGTACATAAAATGGATGTAAATGGAACCCTTGTAGAATTATGGAATCATTTTTTGACACTGAAAACTAATAAGATTATACGTGCCTATAAAATTTGAGGGTTGCCCTCGATTTCCCTAGGATCCCATCATCAGATCCTGACTTGGTGACGATGGGACCAACTAGAAGGTATACCCTTTCAAACAAAAAAAGAAAAAGAACCGTTTTCGAGTAATCGGGGAACATACATAAAAAAAAAACATCCCGACGAATGGAGAACCTCCTCCTTTTTTTGAAGTCGGTTAAAAATAAACTCACTTCCCATTATATTATAAGTAAAAAAAATATATTGTCAACACAGAACCCGACATCATCACCAGCACCAGCCTTTTTAACGTCCCAATGCTGGGCACAGGCCTCCTCTCAGAATGAGAGGACTTGGGGCTATGGCTCCCACACGCGGGCCTAGTGCTGATTGGGAACTTCACACATCATGAAATTGCTTCGCAAGAGTGCGCAAGTTTCCTCACGATGTTTTCCTTCACCGAAAAGCTCATGATAAATTACAAATACAAAAAAGGGCTGGTGATGATGATGATGATGACAGAACCCGAAAGACTCACGGCTGCACTGGTGCTTGACGCCGTTTTTTTTTTAAATTACGGAGGTTTAGGGTCTATTCTCACTTCCTGGCGGTCGTGGGAACTGTCTATGGTTTAAAGAGATGACACCCTCGCCTCGCTCGTGTTTGTCAAATTGTTTGTTTCGCGAAGCAGATGGCGCGCGCGCAGGAATCTAGGTTGGAGAGCACGTGGTTGTAATGCTAGCTAATAAAGGGGTTTGGGGTTTTTAACCCCCACGCAAAAAGAGGGGTGTTATAAGTTTGACCGCTAGGTGTGTGTATCTGTCTGTGGCACTGTAGCTCTTAAACAGGTGAAGCGATTTGGATGCGTTTTTTTTATTATGTTTTATCAAAATCGGTTCAGCCGTTTTTGAGATATTAAATTTTGAAATGACAATGTCGGGAGTTTCTCAACTTTTCTACGTTGTTAGGTAATCGATTAAGAGTTTTTTTTATATAATTGTAGTCTTATATTTTGTCGCGAAAATTACGGTCTTTGATAATCACGTATTTGATAAACAAATGCGTAGTTCTATAATTCAGCCTTAACAAGCTGCTACGTATGCAAATGTGATTTAAAATTTAAATTCGATACCACATTCGCACTATCTAACTTAAATGAGATATTTATTACATTCAAACAAAGGCTTTTACGAATATATTACGACAAAGGCGTAGGGATTTAATTTGTACGTACGATTGGCTCAGGGTAGGGGTGTTATTATCCAAGGTTAATTACAGCTGTTCCAGCGTCGAAATATGTAATCACCGTATAGTATCAGAATTATAGTGTATGAGGCCAGAAGATTCTCGTTCTCGAATGGCGTCCGCGGACCGTGAGACGAGCTGTCGGTAGGCCTCCAACAAGATGGAGCGACGACTTGGTAAAGATCGCGGGACCGCGGTGGATGCTGAAAGCACAAGACCGGTCTGAGTGGAGAGCCGCGGGGGAGGCCGCCGGCCAGCAGTGGACGTCTTTCGGCTGACATGATGATGATGAGTGGAAGTGGGACACAATAGGCTCAGAACAGGATAGAAGCATTACCCATGCAGAACTAACTTCTAACAACTTTATCAAACAGCAGTAATCAAGAAACAATTATAAAGCAAAGTATACCAAAATCGCAAGCCAACTTATTAACTCGAAAAAAAAACAGTATCCCATCAAATCCAGAGATTTGAATTCGGAAACGGAACTTTTTCGATGCGTGCGCGCTTCCAATACAATTTTTTGTTCGTGCGCTAGGGTGCTTTGTCTCGTACGTATGTCTCGCTCTAACTCGTGGGCTTGCCGTATCGCCGTCCCGCTCGCCGAGGGTGTAGCTATGGGGGTGTTATGCGCCAGATGTTCTGAAGATTGCTTCTTTTTTTTTCGTTTCGGCTCGGTTTATACAATGGACGTGAGCTTCAAGACATATGGTGGGTTTACAGGTACGCGAATATTTTCTTTTTTTTTAATGGCGAAGCTTATGATTGTTGGATTTTGGATTTGTGTTATTAGTGCGTTTATTAGATGCATGGTTTTTGGATGTGGCGTGCTTTGAAATAACTTGTGCTATTTTTAGATGTCGTTTTTTAGAACGATACAAAAAAGGCCTGATGTGGTACAGAGTCACCACATCTATGAACTTCAGATTTTCCTTAGTATTGCAGAAACGATTGACGCGAAATCGTGTTTTGATTATAAAATTGAAGAATATTAAAAAAAACTATTTTTGTGGAATGGCTTTCGTCTAGCCTAGGCCTTGTAACAGGTTTCGGTAAACCTCTCCCATTAAAAACGAACTTCACTGACGGTTTAAGATAGAACGAAGAGAAATGTGTTAACAGGAATAAATATATTAATTCCATATCTATTTATATGTCCATCGCTTTTTAAACCTGACATTTTGTCTTACACTACATTTACACACTTGCCAAGGCTTGCCAAGCGGCCACATGCTCCAAGTCTTTACAAACGCTTGGATGCCATTTACACGCTTGCCGAGTCTTGGCAAGCGTTCACAAGCTTCAAGCCTTTACAAACGCTTCCATGCCACTTACACACTTGCTGAAACTTGGCAAGCGTTCACAAGCTCCAAGCCTTTACAAACGCTTCCATGCCACTTACACACTTGCTGAAACTTGGCAAGCGTTCACAAGCTCCAAGCCTTTACAAACGCTTGCCGAAGCTTGCCAAGCGTCTAAAAGCTTCAAGCCTTTACAAACGCTTGGATGCCACTTACACACTTGCCGAAGAAGAATTCGCACTGTGAGTTGTGCTAGAGCTAGACCTACTGCGTTTGGCTCGCGCCAACGTGTTAAGTATTAACCGCCAATCATTTAAGACTGTATTTGACTATATAGTGTTCCATAGTGTTAAGATCTCTTGCTATCTCCATCTCGTATCATTCATACAAATCTCTCATACACCCTCAAATCAATGACCTTCAGACTGATTGTGATTTTTGTCTCTTTTTCAGGTAAGTGGCGGTTATTTCGTGATTAAAGCGGTAAACGGTGCGTTAGCTGCCCAGACGCATGCCACAGTCGGGTGAGTGTTGAGTGACAAGGTTCTAGGGAGGTGTTTGGAGGTGCTCAGATGGAACCGTAATGCGGTATTGGTAGTATGATTTTAAAGTGCTATTTTTTACTTACCGAGTTCTAAAGATCTAAGGAAGTTCTAGTATTAGGTTTGAACTGATAGAAATGAAGTAACTATTGAGGTAAATAAAAAACCAAATGTTTAATGTACTCGATTATTTGTGAAGAATCAAACAACAACATTGGACTACTTTCTTAAGGGTCCCGTAGACTAATTAGTTAGCATAACAGGCGAAATAGGATAAACAACAACAACAGTAGTAGTTGTGTACAACTATCTTGATTTAACATTTAGTCTCGTCCCTCTCTGTCAACACGCAAACAGTTTTCTTATTGGCCGCTCAGTGCGTTCTGCGAGCACGACTTTACGAATGCTGCGTAACGTTACTGTTATCGTATCGTGATCGAGAAACCTCATACTAAATTTTAGTTCCAAATACGCTCACGGGCGGGCGCTGTTCCAAACGTCATACAAACTCGACAACGTTTACTATTCGATTTTACGCGTGCTCGACCCTCGGTGCGTTCTGCCTGATGAGACAGTAACGTAAGCGCTATTACTGTCTATTCTGGGTGGCTGCTAGTTACGTCAATTTACCATAACGTCCAATGTAAGTATTTATTTATTTATTTATTCAAACACACTTACATCTATCATTACAGGCTTAACCTAATGCGACAGAGAAGTCCTGAAGTAAACAATTTATTTTAATATCTGTTTTTGTAACAAATAACAAATAATGCTACCCTTGTGAATTCACTCAGAACACAGAGAAACAAATCTGTTTCCTCGGCCACTTGGTTGAGCGTGTGAGTAGTATATTATTGGGCTTCTGGACCACCATTCATTCGATCGGGCGAAAAATTTCGCCCTCACTCATTCGTGGTGATCCAGAAGCCCAATAATACAATGAATTGCACACAACCTACAATCAACCCAAACCCAACGGTAACCAACCTAACAGTAACCTATCAGCATTTGCGTTCAACATAACGCTCAACCTACACCTGAAATCGCATTGGACATTCTGTTTCACCTCGCGTTCAACGCAACAGCAACTCAAACCCAACGGAACCCAACCTAACAGTGACCTATCAGCATTTGCGTTCAACATAACGCTCAACCTACACCTGAAATCGCATTGGGCATTCTGTTTCACCTCTCGTTCAACGCAACGAATACATCAGCCCAACAGCAACTCAAACCTAACGGAACCCAACCTAACAGTAACCTATCAGAATTCACGTTCATCATAACGCTCAACCTACACCTGAAATCGCATTGGGCATCCACCTCTCGTTCGAATGAGCGAAGTTTTGACTCGAGGTTCAACGACAAGCCAACCCGACGGGAATTTATTCAATGTATTTAAATTTCAGTCCAACTCAAGTCTCAACTAATTGACAACCTAACATAGATATGTTTAATAATGTTTGAGCTTAGATAAAGTAAAAGCAAAAGTACACCATGCACACCGGGTTGATCAAGTCCGATATGCACGAGGCCGAAGCCACTGAGCGCTCCTCGGTCTCAAGCCGCAGCCTTTGACTCAGGTTAACTCAGGTGTTTGCACAACTTGTCTGCGAAGCTGATCAGACTCCACAGACAAGATCGGGTCACCCAGGACGCGTCTAGTTCCCGGCATCCACCTACGGATGTATCGCTATGACCGCTTTTTGTGTGCGTGGTGGTTTTGGATGCCTCCCACCGAGGCTTGTATACAACTCATCCGCAAAGCTGATCAGACTCCACAGACAAGGTCGGGTCACCCAGGACGCGTTAGTTCCCGGCATCCGTTTTCGGATGTATCGCTATGACCGCGTTTTATGTACACGGCAAATTGTATGTCGGATTTATTTATATCAACGAATCTCAAAACCATCGTTAGCGCGAGTTAGGTTTAAACTAATTTACGCTGGAATAAAGCACTAAGTAAACATTATTTAAATTACGAAAACATAAAAATGTGTAACTCACTACACTAGTGAAAACCGAAATATGATTTTAAATTGGTATCGCTAAAACTAAGTCAAATAGTGTGATTTAATTGATGTTAATGTAGAACAACTCCATCTGTGAGACCGCGATACTTTATCACACTTTCTAAATAACTTATATCACTTTATCATGTTGACGTAAAAATTGTCTTGCTGACTAGAATATAAAGTTTGATCAGAAACGAGTTGTAAAGTGATATACATGATTATGTACTTAAGTCATTTCAACTCGAAGACATTGTAGTGTAAGTTAGGTACTCGATCAAATTACGTAGCGAGCGCGCTCGCTAAGGTTTATTGTTCTTAACATGCAAATGGACATACGAGTAGGCGGTGATGACATCTATCGAAATTATTCGAAACCATTTGTATTCTATACGAAACCAGTACATCAAAGGTACTTACTTAAATCATTACTTACACCTACTTAGTTCAGTGCTTAACCCACAGACAGCGCTTATGTTAAACTTTGACATCGTGCGCTAGAATTTGTACCTAGATTTTTGTGTGTCTGTCTGTGGTACCATAGCTCCTAAATGAATGAGCCGATTTAAATGCGGTTTTTCATTTAACAGGTTTTCTAACAATGGTTCTTAGACTTGTTTTATCAAAATCGGTTCAACCGTTTCTAAGATATTGACCTTTGAAGCGAAAATGTCTATTGTTTTTCGACTTTTCTAAGTTGGTTAGGTTATCTTATCATAAATGTTAATAATATAGGAATTGTTTATTTTTGTGTTCAAATTGAAAAAGGTTTATACCTGTTTGTACCTGTAACAAGACAATGTTTGTTTTCGTATTAGGAAATAACAATTGTATGTGTATTTATAATTACGATGTAAAGTAGCAAACATTACAGTTAGAACACGTTTTTACCTAAGTTTAAATCTTCGTCTTAGTAGGTGAGGTAAGATGATATTTGGTTGTGTGAGCTAACCAATTACTAACCTTACCCATTAACTTAGTAATTAAGTCGGTTAATACTGAGGCTATTTGAACGATCTGAGGAGGTTTTTTTCCAGTTTCCGTTATAATTTTAACGTACAGAACTGAGCATGAAAATGTTACCAATTAGGTATTAGCCAATTTTATTGCGCAACGTTATCAAGTTGTAATGTGACACACAGTGCGATCGGCGTCTTTTTGCTGACATACAAATGCGGTGCATGTATGAAGCGTGGTTGCGAAATAATATTCATATTATAAAGGTGTAGGGTTGACAATGATCAATGGATAAATTTACAATTAATGGGTACCTCTATTAAATGCGAATATAAATGTTCTTAAAAGAAATAATGATTACTACAATTACTGAAATACTAATATTTAGGTAATTCCTTAATTTAGCTGGTGAGAAATAAATAAATAAAAAATAAATAAGTAAATTAAAAATTAAAAAAGTAAATTAAAAAAAGCTTACAACTCACTCTCGATTAGTTTTTTGGTATCTTGAATACATGCATATGTGGAATACGAAGTAGGCAGATTTACCAACAGACAGATAGACAAATTCATAACGTTCCTCTTTCCATCGCGTCGAGAATTAAATAATGTAAAATAAAGAACTGTTATGTGCACATAAGCATAATACACAATTGTGATTTGGAATGCGACAGCCCTAGTTCATTTAGTAAAATCAGCAAATAATTTCGTTTAAAACTTTTGCGCGGGGCTAATTTGTTCCTTTCCAATTTCGAACGTGACGTGCACAGTGCATCAAGTCTTCTACATCTTCAGCTCAGAGGTTAAGCTGTGCAGAGTTTCTACGTTAGTAAAGTTTATTTGCTTTATACATCGATTAAAATGTAAGTATGTATTTCAACGTACCTAACGCTTTACTTTCCTAACGAAATTAAAACATTTGGTTCATATTGTTTGTAGGGTTCCAACAGGCATTAATATTTTTAATTTCCTTTCAGGTCTGATTCCGAGTTTGAACCCATCACTGTTGCAAACAGCGGAACCGTTCGGTCAAAAGTGGGAAGGTCGGCTGAAAAACGAAAAGCTTCAGCTCCAAACAGGTAGCCATTTTATATTTATTTTCATATTTCATGTTTTTTATTTTGTCAGCTGGGTACATATTTACTTAAATATTGTTTGTCTACTTTTTTCATTTAAAAAAGGTATTTTTTTTTCTTTTTTTATCGATGTATATGGTTATTTTAAATGTCGAGTAATAAAAACATATTTTTTATTTCAGATCTGATTCAGAGGAGAGCGTTGCCGCTGCAGATGTCAGTATCCCAAAAATAAAAAAACCTGCTCAAAAAAGAAAGCCGTCAACCCCAAGGTATTTTTCTTGTAATTTGTTTAATGAATTTCGACGAACTAAGTACAACTGTCTTATTCATTGTTTAATGTCTGTTATGTTTCAGATCTGCTGCACCCAAGAAAAAAGAAACTAAAAACCCGTTTGACGTGTTCGGAATATTTCCTGAAGACGTTGCTGTTAACCATAAGCCTGCTGAGACTGATCCGCTTGATTCATCCATTATAAGCCGGGTACCGAACGGGTCAACAAAACGAGCTTGCACCCTCAACGGAGACTTTTTCTTGGAGCTGCGGGTGTACAACACTGCTGATATTCGCGGTGAGTTACGTCAGGAGCGTTGGAAAAAGGCTCTCGTTACTCTAAAGGCGCAAATCGATGATGAAACTGTTGAATGGGAGGCATTGCAAAAATTTATTAAAAAGATAAATGTACTTTTCAAGGACGCTAACGTCAAATTTTATTCTAACGATACTAAGTACTAATTTAGTAGGTACTTTTTTGATTTTAACAGATACTGCAGGTTGTCTCTTTTTATTACTTATTTGAATAAAATTTAAACTGCATCAAATTGTGTATCAAGTAATTTTTAATAAATGTTTTTAATAAATGTTAACGATTTATTATGAAACCATAATTTAAACGCTTTTAACGATATTACTTTAAGGGCGCAAATCGATGATAAAACTGTTGAATGGAGGGCATAGCAAAAATTTGTTAAAAAGATAAATGTACTTTTCAAGGACGCTAACGTCAAATTTATTGTAACGATACTAAGTAAGTACTAATTTAGTACTTTTTATTTTTGCTTTTAACGGATACTGCAGGTTGTCTCTTTTTATTATTTGATTAAAATTGAAACTATCAAATTGTGTATTTAACATATAAAACCAGGATTACAGCTTAAGCAAAGTCGCTACATAAAACATGCCCTTTTGCACTCAGTGTTCAATTACAGTAGAAAGCAGGAAGTGGGTAGGGCACCTTAGAAGTAATAAGCATAGAAAAAATTCGGGTGTAAATTTAAACGATGAGGTTGTTGAAATTTCGTCTGCTTTTAAAGGTCGCATAGCATCTTATAGAATAATGGCAACTGATGAGCTGAAGTCTTGTTTACCTGAATCATTTTTGATTACAGTAAAACCTAAAATGCAAAAAATTTTGGAAAATTCGCTTAAAAAACATGTGTCCCTCAAAGTAAATTTCGAATATTTTGGCGATTTTCTTTTGTTTAAAGATGACAAGCAGGAAATGAAATCTTTTGCAACGAAAAATTTTCCTATACATCAAAATTATCAGTTCGAAGAGCTTTTAAACACAATAATTATTAGTATACAGAAAAAAATCGAAGAATTTCAGGAGCGCGATTCTGGTTGGACTTTCTTATCTAATTTGTATTTAGAAGTTAACATAAATAAGTATGAACCATTGAAAGCGTCATCTTACATAGACTTACCTAAGATAATAAAAAATAAAAAAGCTTGCATTAATATTCAAAATCATGATAATTATTGTTTTCTCTGGTGTGTTGTTGCTGCTCTTTACCCATGTCAAAACCATCGCGAGCGTCTATCATCTTATCCTCATTTTAAAGACGTATTAAAACTTGATAATATGTGTTTCCCTGTCACTTTAGCCGATATCATTACGTTTGAGCATCACAATATTGATATCAGTATTAACGTATATTCTTTAAAAAACAACCGAACTCTTGTAGGACCTCTATACAGATCGCAATATAAAAGGAAACATCGAATCAATTTACTTTTAATCGAACGCGGTAATAAGTCGCATTATGTTTTGATTACTAATTTACCGCGTCTTGCTCGCGGTCAGATTACCAAACATCATGCTAAGCTTTATTTCTGCGAAGACTGTCTGATATTTTTTCAAACTGAACACGGTTTCAATAGTCACGTTTGTAGTGGGGTTGCTACGGTACTTCCGGAGAAAGGCACCTATCTCGAATTTAAGCATTTTGAACGAAAACAAGACGTTCCATTTGTCGTGTATGCTGACTTTGAGACAATCCTTAAACCCTATCAGAACTGTGAACCTAACACTGACAGTAGTTTTACTACAAATAAACAAATACATTTACCAGCCGCTTTCGCGTACCATATAATTTGCTCTTATGATGAGCAACTTAATCGTTTTGTTCAATACCGAGGGCCAGATTGTGCTCAGAAATTCGTAGATTATTTATATAGACATATTAAAGACATCCATAACGTTTTAGAAAAAGAAATTCCCATGATATTTACTGTAGAAGATTCTTTAGCTCATGAACGTGCCAAAAATTGTCATATGTGTAAAGGTTTATTGTTTGCAGACAAAGTAAGAGATCACTGTCATCTAACGGGCCGTTATCGCGGTGCCGCGCACCAGTACTGCAATCTGCGCTTTCGCGTTCCTAAATTGGTCCCTGTTTTCTTTCATAACTTAGCAGGTTACGATTGTCATTTGTTTATACAGGAACTTAGTAAATGTTCAGGGCCTGTGAAAGTAATCCCAAAAAATAAAGAAAATTATATTTCGTTCACTAAGTTTTTGTGGATTTCAGATCAAAAGTATGCACAAATTCGATTTGTAGACTCTTTTAAATTTTTAGGAACAAGCTTGGAAAAATTAGCGAATGGTTTACATAAAGATGATTTTATTCACTTGAACAAGTTTTATCCTGAAACTAAAAAAAATAAATTATTAACTCGCAAAGGTATTTATCCTTACGATTATATGTCGAGCTGGGATAAGTTTACAGAGACCGAGCTTCCATCACAGAACTTGTTTTTTAATTCTCTTTCCAACGAACAAATAAGCGATTCAGATTACGCACATGCGCAATCTGTATGGTCCGAATTTAAAATCAAAGATATGGGAGAATATACTGATCTTTACCTAAAAACTGATGTGTTGCTTTTATCAGATATTTTTGAGAACTTTCGGTTCATTTGCAAGTTAAATTATCATTTAGATCCGGCATTCTATTTAACTGCTCCAAGCTTATCGTTTGATGCTATGTTATTAAAAACCGGAGTTAAGCTTGAATTGATATCCGAATTAGAAATAATTCGACTCATACAAAAAGGAATAAGAGGTGGTATTTGCATGTGTTCGACCAGATATGCTCAGGCTAATAATAAGTACATGGAAACTTATGACATGAATAAACCAGACTCGTTTTTAGTATATATCGATTGCAATAACTTATATGGTTACAGTATGTGTCAATCGTTGCCCATGTCTAATTTTAGTTTTCTAGATCATCATGAAATTGCCCAACTAGATATTTTGTCTGTCGAAGATGATGCTCCATTTGGATTTATTCTGGAAGTTGACTTGCTATATCCGGAAAATTTACACCATAACCATAACGACTATCCATTTTGCGCACAAAAATTTATTCCTCCAGGAGGAAAAACGACCAAATTGATCCCAAATTTATATAACAAATACGAATACGTCATTCATTACGTCCATCTGAAAACATGTTTACGCAACGGCTTAACTCTTGATAAAATCCATCGCGTTATAAGGTTTCGTCAAAGTCCATTCTTAAAACAGTATATTCATTTAAATACAGAACTGAGAAAAAAAGCTACTACTCCTTTCCAACAAGACCTTTTTAATTTAATGAATAACTCAGTTTTTGGGAAAACTCTTGAAGACAGTGAGCGGCGAGTTGACGTCAAATTAGTAAATAAGTGGCACGACCGTCAAAACAAAACAAAAAAGTTTACTTGTGCTAACAAATTAATTGCCAAACCGAATTTCCATAGTGCAACAGTGTTGTCTGAAAATTTGGTTGTCGTACAAATGAAGCCTGAAAAAGTAATTTTAGATAAACCAATCTACGTAGGATTCTCTGTATTAGAACTTTCTAAAAGTCATATGTACCAATTTCACTACACGGTAATAAAAAAACACTACCAAGATCAAGTTACTCTGTGCTACACTGATACCGACAGTTTTATTTACAAAATCGAAACTGCAGACTTTTACAGCGATTTAAAAAATATTTTTTTAAACTTTTTTGACACAAGCAATTATAACCCTGTAAATGATTTGCAAATACCTTTACGTAACAAGAAGATTCCTGGGTTATTCAAAGATGAGTTAGGAGGAGAACTTATTACCGAGTTTATAGGGTTACGTTCTAAACTATACTGTATCAAAAGTGATAAATCTCTTATCAAAAAGGCTAAAGGAATAAAAAAACCAGCAGTTCAAGAGTTAACATTAAATGATTATCGGGATGTGTTATTCAATGATAAAATAGTTCGGAAAAAACACATATTATTTAAATCGATTAGGCACGAGATCTTCACTCAATCTGTCAATAAAGTTGCTTTATCTAACAAAGACGATAAACGACATATATTATCAGACAAAATTTCAACCAAATCTTGGGGACATGAGTCTATTTTCTAGTACAGTAGTTATCTAAGCGACCTTTCCTCGAGCTGTAATTTTATTTCGTAGGCACCCAATGGGTAATAAAAAATTAGAATGTGTTTAATAAAATAAAATACGTTGAGTACTTACGTTATTGTAAAATTATAATTATGTATGTTGTAGGGTCAGCGTCAAAAGCCGCTCATCACTTTTGTACCTTTTCGCTCTACGACCAGATGAGCGACTTTTGACGCTGACTATACCAAATAAGTAGATTATCATTAAGTACTTTATTTTTTATAATTACACATTGATTTGTAAATTGTATGGTTTGTTCTTTTTTTTTAATAAATAAATATGAAGTGTTATTAACATTTGTTTTCTTTTTTTCTTTCACCCACCTAAGTATATATAGACTGCGAGGATACCGACTGAAAACACATTTTACTTGAGTTGAAATTGAGTTTTCTCGCTTCGGAGGTTTCCTGACGATGTTTTCCGTCATCAAAAAGCTCAGGGCTCAGGCTTAATTTTAAATGTAATATTTTGATAATGGTAAGTAAAATCATGTTCTGTTGAACAGGCAAATAATACCTATCCTCGTTTATTGCATTGGGTATCAATTAAAACATGTCCTTACGTGTCTTAAGCAGCGCGGCGGCATGCAGCCCGTGCTAAGGTAATTTGCTGACACGTGAAATATACCTATTCACATTTATTGCATTTGGTACCAATTATAACAAGTCCTTACGTGTCGTTGTAATTTGATCGGCATTAAGCAGCGCGGCGGTATGCACCGCATGCTCCGAAGCGCGTGTTAATTTAATTTGCTGACGCATGAAATTACTGTAATTATAAATAGCGGCTGTTATAGTAAGTTATCATTCTGCACTCTACATTCATAACTGAGTAAAGTCGTTCCAAAGTTTTGAAAATTAAGACGAGCTGATCCATTCCCGATTCGGTAAGTAAAATTGGCATTATTTAATATTTATTCGTATTATTTTGTTGCTATTATTGTTTTGTAAGCGTATGAAAATGCTCATATGTGTTGCCAGATGCGTTTATTTATTTGATTTCTTTTGTTTCAGAATATGGAAGGAACGCAAGACACTCAAATCATGTTTTCGCAATATGCACAGGGTCCATTAGGATTCCGAGAAGATGAAGAAGAAGAAGAAGTCAGTGAATTTGTAAAAAAAATTGCAAGTGCCAAAACGAAAACCAAGTCTAGTAAACCAAAACTAAGGCTAAACAAAGTGGTAAAGAGAAGTGTACGAGGTCACCCGCCGTCGTTCGTTATAAACAATGAAGCAACTAAGGGGAACAGACTTGTCAAAATCCAAATAATTAACATAAGTGACTCCGCGCCGGATCAAAACGACGAAACCGGTGAAAACGTTATGCTCAGTGCGCAGTATGTGGCAAGTGACGGATACGATGAGATAATAGACAGTACAGAAAGTGTAATAAATAAGATATCCAAGAAGTTGTGCGGATATAGTGTTAGTTATTAATGTTTTTACTGTTTTTGTATATAATTTTGAAAATAAATATGGTCAACAATTTTCTTGTTTTATTCCTTTGATTAAGCGATACGTCAACAGGAAAGATTTTTTTTGTAAGTATGTCAATAAAGCAATAATTCAAACGAAAATAAAATTATCATGATTAAATGCACAAGAAAAATCTTTTCAGTAAATATCGCTTAAATAGATTAACACTATTATTAGCCACAGGTATGAATCGTTATCATTTATTTCATATTTTTAAACAAACAAATTCAATTATTTAAAAATGGGTTAATATAAAAAGTCTTCGTTCAAAATAAATGATAACTAATTTTGACTGGGTTAAAAAATAAAAAAATGATTAAACGTAAATATTTATTTTTGAAAATTAGGTATAATTTATTACAATGTTAAATATGCATAATATCGAAATAATATTTTTTAAGACATATAACGTTTTTTAAGGCACAAGCTTTTTTATGATGTAGACAATTATAAGAGCTGTTGTCGATACAATACTTTTTATACATTAATTGAAAATTAGAACAACCTTTCTCTCCCAAGTCTATTACAGTACAATCAGCACATAAATCATTAATCCACTTAATTTTTTCAAAACCTTTTACATATATTTTTTTGCCTTCCAAGAAATTATGAATCATTCTCTTAAATTCTCTGTGGTCGATATACCCCTCACGCCACATAATGCCAAGGTTTCTCTCTATCCATTTCACATGCCTTTTTTCGTTTTCTGATAACGTAGAAAATGAATATGGAGGTTTTATTAAATACGCCTGCGTGTGTTCATAGGTACTGTATGCAAATTCTTTAATAATAAATTCATTTTTAGATGATTTAAACCCCTGAACATCTACGAATAGATGGTCTAGTTTCATGATATCTTCTTTGTTATATTGGTCAACGGCTTATATTCTATAATACTATCATTCAAAATAAGACAATAAGCCGCGGTATTGTCAGGGATATCTGTGTCACACTCTAATTCAATCCGCACATCGACTGAACCCGTTTTTAAGGTTTCATTTTGACGAGAACAGTCGATAACAAACAGAGGTGCTTTATTTATAAAGTCTTGTGGATTCAACAACGGTGCTTGGCTGCGGTTATAATAAGACTGTTGGAATTTAGCGTACTGTTCATATAATATAGCAAATTTTTGAGCCGAGAAACTGACATTCAAGTTTTCATAAGGAAAATAATTTGAATTTAAAAAAACTTTAACGTCACGCAAATTACAATGATCAAAACGCGATATATCTTTATCAGCAACATTTTTCCTGTTTGTTTTTAATCCAATTATAACATATCGAGGTTTTTCAACTTGAGACGAAGTTTTGACGGCCCAAGAATGTTTTGATGTTTTAGGTAAAAGCGGGTATTCGTACAGATCCCAGTTCCTAAATGCTACCTGAATAGCTCGATCTCTTTCCAAATATTTAAGCAAACTTAATCTTTCACGATCAGAAACCTTAATGTGCGGCATGCGCCATACTATTTTAGATATAGTTATGTTACCTATATACTCATTTGTGTTCAGTTTTACGCTATTTAAATTAGTATTGGATCGTAAAAGAATAAGTTCATGCTTACAGTTAATAATAATTTTGTTATAATCCTCTGCGAAGCCAAGAATCTTATTTAAAGGAATTGACACAGAAAATGATCCATGCGTAATTTTTGTGCCATCAACATCCCAGCCCCATAACTTTGACATCGATGATTCAAGTTCATTCATCGACACAAGAGATTTTATTGTTGTTGTGACCCCAGCGTTTTTAATTTTATCTATTTCAATCCCATTCAGCTCATATCGAATATCTTGAAATAAATGAAGTATAGGGTTATTTGTAAAATGAACACTGGACACCTTCGCTTTTGTTTCTCTGTTGAATACTTCTATAGTACCCTCTATGTATAAAGTACTCGCTGATGGTAATACGTATAGATCTTGCTGGTTGATAGGTATACGGATTTCATCATTTAAATTGAAACTTGTTACGTACGGTTTATACGAATGATATTCGAAACTTTCAATCGTGCTATCAAAGCTAAAGGAGTCTGATAAGTTTAGTATACTCATTTTAATAATCCTATGTTTTTTAAAAACTGTTTGTTTTCCTTCGTTAGTTGTCCTTTAGGTCTTCTTTTCTTGATAGCACAATGAGCACTAACGGCTTTGCTGTTTGAGACCGTACATTTATTAAAGTCTATCATTTTTTTCTGAGATGTAAATATATCTGAATCTCTTCGCCACGTAAATTCACTAAATTATCGTTTATATCCAGTATTCTTATTATAAGAGCGTTTAAGCTGTTTTGAGTAACAGGAAAATATATAACATTTTTAGGTGTTTCTATAATCCGGTAACCAGGCGGTACATTTGGCACAAATTCATGAATTATATGACTAGGTTTTCCGTTTATAAATGACCCGCTCACGATGTCACATTCAACTCGTACTATAGTTGTAGACAGAATGGACACGGGAAAAGGGGACTCAGTTAATATATTCGCCTGAACTGTTTCTTCTCCAAAACCAAGTAACTTACCAATCGAATTTGGTTTTTTAAAATAGACGTTTTTGGAACACAATATAGATGTTTTTAGCGTATTATTATTGCATGTCAGTGTAAAGGTGCAACCTTGGAGATGTCTTTTAAGATAATCATCAAGATCTTGAAGTTCATATGACCCTTCAGGAATTTCTACTACTTCGTTATCACCATAATAAAACTTATTATTTCGGTTGTCAATATTAGGTATCGAGTTAAATGTCGACAAGTATAGCAACCCGCATTCATATTCACCATCTAGTTGAAGAGCTGGCGAGTGATTCGTAATCAGGGTAGAGGAGGATCCCGTTATGGACAAAGTGAAAGACATCGTGAGAATGAGAAGCTATTTATTGTTCAGAGATATTTAAACGGTTATTCCAATATTTTTTTAAATATTTTAAACATAAATGTCCGCAATTAACAGTATCGAATTTTTGATAAATATTATAATTGTATGAAATATTATAATTTTTCAAATATTTTATTAATTCTAGCGGCGGTTGAAGATCACCATAACTATTAAAATATTCACAATGATTATTATCTTTGACATAGGCTACCCAGTGAGTCCCTTGGTTTTTAGAACTATCTAAATTTACGATTGCACATTCTACTCTTTTTGGACGGTTTGGCAATTTGTCTCTCATGTAAACACCACGAAAATAAGGAATATCTGTTGAATGTTTTAAAATATCAACATTTGTAAGAGCACGTCTGGGTAGCCTTTTATTTAGTTTTTTAATCGTTTTAAACACAAACCCTTTCCATTTCTATACTGTTTAATGTACAACCCTTTACCTAATGCAATAGATTCCATCATTTTATTATGACGTTCTGATTCGGATAAGCTCTTTTTTGCAGCTTTGTAGTCACCAACAGCTTTAGCGATCCCAGCAGCTCCTCCTGCCAATGACCCTAACGCAGAAAGTCCCGCGAAAATAGGTATTAGTGGCAATATACCTCCAGTTTTAGGAATCGGTATTAATCGAGGAACTCTCATTTTACTCGTATTGTTATTAAGAAATACTTTACTCGCTGCAGCAAAAGCTCGACTGACTGCAGTGCCTTCTTTTTTAGATTTGTTTTTTTTCAATTCGGTACGTATCTTAGAAACAAAATGCTTAAATGATTTTATCCCTGCACCAGCTTTCATTTTAGATTTCATCACTTTGCTAACTATCCAAGACGCAAGTTTTTCTCCTTTTCCAACACCTTTTGACTTCAATCTTTGTTTAGCCATTTTATAGAGTTCAAAATCTGCACGATGTCGGTCTGTTAGGTCAGAATATTTATCGTATGCTATATCGTGTTGCATACACGCGTTGTCCAATTCATTAACTCCTTTATCACCTCTTTGCAATCGCTTATGCAATTTTGTGCCTGGTCCGCAATAATTGTAGCCAGGTAAGTGCAGTTCAAACGGTAAGTGATTAATAATACTGTTTAGAAGTCCTCTTCCTTTCATATCCCAAAAGTTAATGACTTAGCGCGAGAAAGTTTTTAAATATATTTATACAATGGCATTTCTGTCGATCCAGCTGTTTTCGCTATCGTTAAGTCCTAACCACTTAACATACAATTTTTTCCCTCTTTTTTTGATTACCTTTTCGATCGCTCGTGGCTTTAATACCATAGTAGCGAAATACCAGATTGTCGGATACACCAGATTCTTTAAATATCGTATTCCCAAAATACCAGATTTTTTTTTTACCGGAATCGTTTTTTTATCAGATTTTCAGAAAACCATATTCTCAATGCATATGTTCCCGTTAATATTACATTCCTATAATATCAGATTCCGAAAATACCAGACTCGCAAGAAACAGACTACTTGATACACCAGTTACTCAGTTAAGCAGATAGCTTAAATACCAGATTGCCAGTTTACTGTAATCCCGATACACAGGAAGTTCAACACATAAAATTCCCGTAATTCTAGATTCTCAAAATACCAGAGTTTTACTAACAGTGGATTTTAAAAGAACAAAAGTACGGTCAGGCAATAAAATAATTTTTATTGTATTTTTTTTATTACACTAATGTAATATTTTTCTTAACTAATATAAACATCACAAAATTAAACTTTTTCAATAACAACGTGTGAACATATTTTGTTGTTGATCTACCAACATATTTACAAATCAATGAATTAGAGCAACACATATTTCTACAAGGGGTTTGGTGTAAGAAGTCATAGTTGTATTTTGCCATAGTAAACAATACTAGATTGTAATGTTGGACCAAGCAGAACAGAGCCTTTATTTAAAAGCACGAGGGCAATATAAAATACTCAATGCGAGGTGCGTAAGCTGCTTCTCTTTCAACTAATTATAATGAAATTACATATTAGATATTATTATTAAGTACACATGGGCATGCTCAAATTTTTACTGAAAATTTGCTGTTTACTTTCCGCATTTTTAGGGTTCCGTAACCAAAATGGCAAAAACGGAACCTTTTATAGTTAAGGCATGTCCATCTGTCTGTTCGCCTGTATGCCCGTCTGTCCGCGGCTTAGCTCAAAGATTATTGGTACTAGAAAGCTGTAATTTTACACAGATATGCATATTAAAATATAAATATAAATAAATAAGTATTAATTAGGTCGACAAAGTGGTGGAATAAAATCTTGAATAAAAATTCTTTACTAAATTTCAGGTTTCTAGGACAACTGGAAGTACCCTGTAGATTTTACAGTACGGCAATTATGTATGGAAACAACCTTTTTAGGGTCCGAGCCAATATGGCAAAAACGGAACCCTTATAAGTAGTTTCGTCATGCATGTCCGTTTGTCCGCGGCTTAGACTGTTGGTAGTAGAAAGCTGTAATTTTGCATGAACGTAGGTACATATTAACTAAGCTTAAAAAGTTCTGGAATAAAATCTTGAAATAGTTATTTGTTATGCAAGGCTGCAAACTTATTGTTTGGTGCGAGTGCTCGTATTGAAACCCGAGCAAGCGAAGGATTGAACCATGAGCGAAGCGAGTGGTTCAAAAAAGAATCCTGAGCGCAGCGAGGGTTTCAAGGCACGAGATGCGAATCAACTTTGCAGCCAAGCGAAACTCACAACTTTTCATCTCACTACAGCGAGGCAATGGTAGACGAGAGAAAAACATGTAATGACTAAAAATACATTATTTTTGAATCCAAGATGGCGGATGATACTTTGACGTTATTAAATTACCAATTAAAAAGTAAACAAATAATTAAACTTGTGTTAAAAATGGCAAACTGTCATCCATCATCCTGGATCCTAAAAATAATAGCAAGTTCGTTATTACCGGAGACCGGAAACGAATTATCTACATGAAGCCCTAGTTTTTGTGTCAAAAGTGACAAACTGTCATCCGCCACATTGGATCCAAAAAATACTGTCAAATTTGAGCGCAACGAGCTTAAATTACACGAAATTGACACCCATAACTATTTTTTGTGTCAAATATGACAAACTGTCATCCGCCATCTTGGATCCAAAAATAATGTCAAATTTGTGGGCACCGAGGTCAAATTATATGAACTCTACACCCATGACCATGACGTTCTGCAGACTTACCTTAGACCATAGTAAAATAAAACGGATCACTCACGTATGTAAGTCGAATAATAAAAATGACGATGAAAATGAGGGTAGTTGTGTACCGCTGTCGCGCGAGCAGAACCGCGGTGACCAGTGTGCGTCTCGCTGCCGTTGGGTCGTGAGCTCCCAGAATTAGTCTGAAACATGTCTGGCTAAACTTGACTTATACACGTAAGTAATCCGTTTTATTTCACTACGATTGAGTCTCACGGTAGTTTCATGTTAAAAGTTACCTTAGACCACTACTACCTACTACCGTTATGTATTGACTTCGACCATACATACCATGTATTGATATACGATAATACAGGGTGGGCAAATAGGCTAGTTAAATCTTACAATGGCAAAAACCGAACCCTTATAGATTCGGCATGTCCGTCCGTTCGTCTGTCCGTATGTTGCAGACATTGTACTCGAAAACTTTATGAGGTAACTATATTGAAGAAATTTGGATTATACATTTGATTTAATTATTTCTAAGGGGGACACTCCATACATTGGAAAAAAAAACATTTTTAACAAAACAATATGTCCGCCATCTGGGATCTCAAAATGGATGTCTTTTTCGTAATCAGCAGCCCTAAAAACATGGAAAATGATACCCATATCGATTAAAAAAAAATGTCCGCCATCTTGGATGTCAAAATGGATGTCATTTTCGTAATTAGCACCCCCGTAAACCTAGAAAATGGCACCCATGTTGACTTTTAGAAAAAATATGTCCGCCATCTTGGAATTGAAAACGGTTGTTATTTTTATTTTCCTAATTCGCTAGAACCTTGAAATTGATACCCATAACATTTTATAAAAAAAACGTGGCCGCCATCTTCAATTCGAAAATGCTTGTAATTATTTGTCTACACACAAAACAATTAGCGAAATTTCTGTTCAAAAAATTTTGCGATGTTTCGTTTTAATTATTAATAATTAACGCTAGTCACACGCGTCACCGATAGCCGATAGCCCTAAAAGTAGAGACCTAAAGTATCTAACTAATCGGGCAGAGGCGGCGTATGCAAGGAGGCTCGTCGGGAGAAAAGCGGGAAAATCTTTATACGGAACCCTCGGTGCGCGAGTCCGACTCGCAATTGGCCGGTTTTAATTTCTTAAAAAAATTCCAAAGAACGAATCGACAAAACAATCTATACATTACTACCATGCAACATTTCACTAAAATCGGTTGAGAAATGCGACCTGTACAGCCGGTTATACCAAAGAATTTTTGTCCAAACTAACACGGAGACGCTTCGCTCACTTCGTTCGCTCGGTCCATAAATATAATATTATTTCCCTAAGTTTGTTTGTACCTGACCGACTGACCGTACATCCGATATTTTGGGGAAATGGTATTTTGAAAGCCAGGGGTACTGAAAATCTGGTTTTATGTTGATCTGCTGTGTTAGGAATCAAGTATAACGTGATCACGGTCATGTGGGGTCAAGTTGTTTCGAGAATATTGTATTATGAAAATCTAGTTTTTAGAATATCTAGTGTACAGGAAATCAGTTTTTTTCAAACTGTGAAATTTTCAGAATGTTGTATGAACGGAAACATGATGTATTGAAAATATGGTCATTTTAGTAATCCGATTTTAAAGCTTGTCGGTAAAAAGAAAATCTGGTATTTTGGGAATGCGATATATAAAGAATCCGGTGTATATGGCAATCTGGTATTTCGCTACTATGGTATTACGGCCACGAGCGTTTTCGATGAGGTAAACGTCTGGATACTTAGTTTTTTGCAGTTCTTGTTCATAAAATGTACCGAGTATTGAGTTTTTTCGTTGGTCTTCAATATGGTAAGTAACAGGACGAGTGTGATTCACCTTTTTAATAGTAAATAGCTCAGTTGACCAATTAGGCGTATAACCTTTATGAAAGACGCTTTTGTACTTGCTTATACGCACATGATCTCCTACATTAAAAATATTTAATTTAAAACGCCGATTGGATTGTGATTTATCTATGTTTTTCTTTACTTCGGCTTCATTATTAAAATTCACCTCATTTGGGCTAAATTTTGTTGTGCTATGCACAGTTTGATTATAAGATTGAACTATCTCATCGAAAGGTTTTCCAAGCCATTTGTAGTTCCCGATGAAACTGAAATATTTGTAAAGTTTGTTCTTGAGCGTTTTTATTACCCTTTCAACAATAGACGCCTTTTTAACTGAATACGTGGAATAATGATTTATTTTTAAGGATTTCACATAACAATCGAATTGATCATTGTAAAATTCTTTTCCAAAGTCTGTCTGTAAGTTTCTAGGTATTCGTTTGGTCGACTTGATAATTAGTTCAAATGCATTTTTTACTTCTGTTTTAGTTTTAGATTTCGTAGGAATACACCACGTGTACTTTGAAAATGTATCAATAACAACTAAAATGTATTTATATCCCTTATTTACAGTATGTAAATTCTGTAAGTCAATTAAATCTGCTTGCCACAAATCATCAATTCCTTTTAATATAACTGCGCGACGCTTGAAATTTTTTCGGGCCGATCTATGGATTTCATTCACGACTTGTTCTTTTGTCATCTTTGAAATTACTTAAAATATTGTCTATGTCCCTTTTTGTATAAAAGTTTATTTTCAACTGATTTGCAAGCTGATGAATTTGAGAATTTATAGTTTTAAATAAAGAATCTAGATGCTTCTTCTCGTAAGTGTCCTGGACGAGCTGATCGACATATTGCTTATTAGCTGCATCATTGGGTGTCAAAGGATCCGCTACCCCCTTTAATCGCGATGATTGTAGATCGAAATCGCCATCATCAGAACGCAGCAAAGTTTTATTGTTAAGTTCAAAAACTTCACATACACGCAAACGTTTATGAACATGATGACCGAATTTGTCTATGTTCATTTTCACTTCTTATTTTTATGCACTTATGTATCATCAAATTTCCGGCTTCGACTGATGGTAAAAGTAAAATACCAGTTTTATATATCATTGATTAACCAAGCCCGCTTCACGAAGTTCTTCTACAATTGATATTATTTCATTGTCTAATCCTGTGTTACCGGCATCACGGGAAGCAATGAGTAATTTCAATCTTTCAACTAATTCGTTTGGATTATCCCAATAGACATATGAAACATCTCTTTTAACTTTTTTCATTGTTGGTAGTCCTTTGCCGTAAGTACATAAATCTTCGCTTATTGAACGTTGTTTCGATAATTTGAAAAGCGGTTTTATAATGTATAAATATTTCTGACCTTTGTTACTTTTTATTGGTTTATTGGGATCAAAATCTCGTCTATGGACATTCGTTTCTAGTAGCAACATTTTATAATAACGTTTATCGTCTTCAGTTATGATACCTAAATCAGGCAACTTCTTAAATAACAAATCATATAAACCTGGTGTTAAATTGTAAGTACGTCCATTTACTTTGAGTTTTTCGCCACTAACGGAAACTAAACAAGATCCTAACATAAGCTTATCGCGTTCTGTTCGTATGCCAAAAGGAATGTCCAAGTCGGTGTTGTATTGTTTTTGCCATGCAGGGTCTTCGCGAGGAGATGCATATGAACCGGTAGTCTTAAATGAAGTATCATTTGTTGATTCCAAGACATCATTGTTGTCACTTTCACATAACATGTCATCATCACCATCTTGTCTGTTTTCGTCTCTATTTGATACCTCATCATCATTATTTGAAGTCGTTTCGGAAAAATTTCGTACGATTGTTTGATTATTAATACTACTTCTCTTCCCTTCATTAGGACTAAATTTTAATGTTTTTGGCGCCTTTTGCCACTTAAATATGTCTTCATCAAAATCGGTTTCATTAGTGTTATAGTATTTATTGTCGTTACTTTTAACCATTTCATTAAGCGGGTCTGTTATTGGTTTAAAGACTGATTCCAAAATCATATTGTTGTTATTTTTCATATCACGAAGTAGTTTAACCTTCTTTTTGACAGCATCGGCAGACTGAAGTACTTTTTCTTTTAAAGTTTTCTCGGTGTTTATTTTATGATTCATGTCTGATCTCGATGGATTCCCATGATGCAATAAAAGTTTCTTGAAAATGAAACTGGTTAAGTAACACGGTTAATCCAAAACGATAAATGTATCAAATCCCATTCTATAACATCCTGAATTTCTAGCACAGTCCTTGTTTACAACCAAGTAGCTAAAAGGTACGCTCCATATTTTTGCACACATTTCCCGAAACTGTGACCAAGACATATCAGTTCCAACGTGCTCGTCATAAACATGACGTAAATTAACTTCATCTTGTTTAAAAAGGATGATTAAGTTAGCATTGTCCCTTATTAATTGTTTAGGTATTTTACTGTAAGTTTGATTTAAGTAGAAGCTGTCAATATTTTTATGCCTTCCCATTGCAAAGTAATCCCTTATATTATTTTGATTTTCGCATGCAACATCATCAAATATGATAATTGAATTGTTCTCAGCTTCATGCGGGCTTAGTATTTCATCATTTTCGCGATATTTTTGAAATTTAACTGATGGAACCAACATCAATATTTTTTCTAAAAACTGGTACATCGGTTGGAAAAGTGTTTTTGAATATACGTAAATATTTTGAAAGCGTAGTCCTTGTTCATGTAGTAGAAGAGAGACAATTAAATTAGTTTTACCGCAATTAGAAGGACCGCAAATTATACAGCGAATTGTGTCGGGTAAAAGTTCACCGTGACGAAAACTACGATTGTTGCGATCTGAACAAACAACCTCCAACTGCAAGCTCTGAGCTTGTTTTACAAACTTCATATCTGTTCAAGATCAATTCAACCAATGCGCGCGTGTTGCAAGCATGGAATGCTTATTCAAAATGAGCAGAAGAGCAGATGGTTAACGTTAAACCTCGAGTGTGAGCAAATTCTGTTAGGTTGGGTTCCGTTGGGTTTGAGTTGCTGTTGGGCTGATGTATTCGTTGCGTTGATCGAGAGGTGAAACAGAATGCCCAATGCGATTTCAGGTGTAGGTTGAGCGTTATGTTGAACGCAAATGCTGATAGGTTACTGTTAGGTTGGTTACCGTTGGGTTTGGGTTGATTGTAGGTTGTGTGCAATTCATTGTATTATTGGGCTTCTGGATCACCACGAATGAGTGAGGGCGAAATTTTTCGCCCGATCGAATGAATGGTGGTCCAGAATGCCCAATAATATACTACTCGTGTGTATAGCCCGTGTCAGCGGCGCCAGTATAGGTACTATATCCGGAGTTCCCCGCTTCCGCTCATCACTCGGCCATCGCCTGCGGCGTTACAGCGCGGGTTCGATCCCCGAGTCGGAAATAGCCGGGTCAAAGAACCGGCCGCAAAAATTACGCATGCGGACATTTTGAATTTGCGGAACGGCTTTACAACCGTTCACGCGCGAATAGGGCGCGAGGGAAAACATTATAGTCTGCCCAAGTAGCTTAGCTCGACCAATCCGTTTTAGGATCGATCGATTATGACATAATAGTACACAATTGACTTTGGGTCTAGTAACACAGTATTCAAGAAAAATGTGTCCCAGTACAACACGGCATTTTCTGATGACAGCCATACGTCATAGCGCTGTCGTTCGACCAAACTAAGACTGACTGACGCTCGATTAGTGGGATTTGGTTCGGACGTTTTCAAGCGCTAACCCGAAGTCCATGGCGTTGGTAAAGCAATGGCATCTAGTCAAATTTTTGACACAAGAAAACAACTCAATGGCATTAACCTTAATTAATATGGACAAATGAGCAGCGCCTCTAGCGGCACGTATCGGCAACAAACAATTCTCATACTATTTGACACTGTGCCGTAAACACGTTCGAGACGTATTTTTTTAGAAGCTGCTAGGTTTTGATACCTGTTGCATATCGCACGTCTGACCTGTTGAATCTTGGCATATTGTGAAATATTTTCACAATGTCATTGCTAACTTATGACAATAACAATTCATGTGACATGGAAAATACTAAAAACTTAAACAATATTAGACTTCCGGCCAAGTGCGAGTCGGACACCCGCACGAGGGTTCCGTAGAAAGATTTTAACTGTTTTCTCCAGTGTTAGCAGAGCCCTGCTCCTAAGCAAAATGTACGCAGAGTGGGGTCGACTTATATTGGTCTGCGAAATCTACAGACAGACATTGAGACTTTTCCGAGTGGTTGTGCTATAAGTGCTACCTTCATACCAAATTTCATGTTTCTAGGACAACTGGAAGTACCCTTTAGGTTTTTGAATTTCGGCAATTTGTATAGAAATAGCCTTTTTAATGACTGTATCTTTTGATTGCGTTCACTTAGAAGGTTGATTTTTTCACAGCTTCAAGGGACCGCAGGCTTGAGTATTTGATATTAATTTCAGCATGCTACCTCCACGCGTTCCAGAGAAAAAGGGTCTTGACAGACAGACAGACAGACGGACAACAAAGTGATCCTATAAGGGTTCCGTTTTTTTCTTTTGAGGTACGGAACCCTAAAAACAGCATTTCAACCTCCGTGAACTCTTAAAATTAAATATTGACTCGCACGAAATCAGATAAAAAATAAAGATGTCTTTAATTTTTTTTTAACTTATCACTTGGACACGTGCTAACGTGTCCAATATTTGTGAATGATAAGGCTATCGGTTCACGGTGGATTGATATTTAATACAAATCGCAATTTGTTTGCTCACACCGGGGGATGGGTTAAGGAACTTTAAAATAAATGAAAATAATCGATTTATTGATTATTTTTGTTTTTATTTTTATGAAACATTCATAGAATGAAATTCAACATACAATGACAATGCAAAGAAAAATTCGTTAAGCAGCTGGAACTTTAGATAAATATTTTAAATGGTTACCCCGACTTGCGCTGACCTGAGGGTCGAGCACGACTTTACGAATGCTGCGTAACGTTACGGTTATCCTGTCGAGATCGAGAAACCTCATACTAAATGTTAGTTCCAAATACGCTCGCGGGCGGGCGCTGTTCCAAACGTCATACAAACTCGACAACGTTTACTATTCGAGTTTACGTTACGCAGCATTAGTAAAGTCGTGCTCGACCCTCTGTTCTGATTCGCCAACATTCCTATTCGTCAATATTTCTATTTCGACCACAGTGCCAACTTGTCAACATTCCCATTTAGACCACAGTGCCATTTTGTACGGGCCGGACTGTATAGACCCGCACTTTTTGGGGTTCAAAATAAAACGCGACGCTTTCGGCTTCTGATCGGATCCGTAGAAGAGGTTGTTTCCAGAGAGATGGCTGGCTGACGACTGTGAGAAGACTCCGAGACGACTGACTTCCCAGCGCCGCGCGGGCTCTATTTATACTGCTCGGGCGAGAGCGGGGGCCCGGGGCGCCGGGTTCGTTTGTCCTTCTCACACTCGGGCGAGCGTGGGGGCCGGGGCCGGATCCGATACTATTTTATTTCTCTTTCTATTACTATCTATTTACATGAGCTTAGCCTATTTTTCTATACGATACTTATATAACTATTATAATATAATCTTAACCTATCTTAAACTATAATTACAAACTAATTGGACTGCGCTGTCCCGCACATTTCTCCCGCCGTTCATCGCCGTGGTGATGAAGTTTCTTCCGCGTGCTGGACCGCAGTCGACTGGTGCACCGCCGTAGGCAGGACAGCCAGTTTCTTTGTGGGGCGTCGAAGCACGCCGCCCTTGGTCGCCACGTCCGCAGCTCGCACGATGCCGTCGGCACCGGGGTACGTGGCGGTGACGATTCCCCGCGGCCATGTGTTGCGTGGAAGGGTGCCGTCGACGATAAGGACTAGATCGCCGACGGACAGCGCGGGGCCGCGCCCTTGCGGCTCCCGCCGGTGTTGGAGTTCTGGGAGATACTCCCGTATCCATCTCGCCCAGAACAGGTCTGCGAGTCTTTGTGATGTGCGCCAGGTGGCGCGTCCGACGGTATCACTTTCTTCGAAGGTCCCAGGTGTCGGTGCCCAGGCAGAGCCCCCGAGGAGAAAATGATTCGGCGTGAGTGCCTCAGGGTCGTTTGGGTCCACCGACACGTGGGTCAGTGGCCGGCTGTTGACCGTAAATTCGGCTTCGGCCAACAGCGTGATGAGCGTCTCTTCTTTAGGGTGCCGCTCGTGTAGCGTCACCTCTAGTGCGGCTTTGGTTGCCCGCACCAATCTTTCCCATTTCGAGAAACGGCTTGCCTCAGGAACTGCTTCGCTTGCAACTATCGCAACATTTTGGTGTGTTGCAAAGTTGGTTCTTTCTTCATCAGTCAGGATGGGCGTCTCTTTGTCTGCTGATGAAGGCAAGACCTTTTCTTCTGGCCACTCTTCCGGTGGCTGACGCAGAAAGGCTGGGCCCTCGTACCATCTATGATTCTTTGTAAAGTTCTCTGGTACGTCCCGGGTTGCATCGTCCGCAGCGTTTAAATTCGTTGGTATCCATCGCCATTCGTTGACTTTACTGGTCTCTTCTATTGCAGCTATGCGGTGTGCAACGAACGGGCGATAGGTGCGTGAGCCGCTGCGGATCCAGTGTAGCACTGTCTTGCTGTCCGTCCAGTAGATGGTACTGTCTACTCGTTGTCTATGTTCTTTTTTCACTACTTCAGCCATGCGCGTGCCCATTATTGCTGCTTGGAGCTCCAGTCTCGGGATCGATGTGAGCTTCAATGGGGCGACGCGCGCTTTGGCTAGCACTAGCGATGTGTACACCCGACCGTCGGGTTGTTCGGCGCGCCAATACAGCGCCGCGGAGTAGGCTGATTCGCTGGCGTCTGTCATTACGTGCAGCTGTAGGTTGGAGGCGTCGCTGAACCCTGGGTAAGCGCGGGGTACTGACACATCCCGTAGAGCTTTTAGATGTGTCAGCCATTCTTTCCACTGATCGGCGAGATCGTTGGGTAGTCGCTGGTCCCAATCTATGCCCCTGCGCCATGCTTCTTGTAGCAGACTCTTCGCTCTTATTGTGACCGGTGACGCGAAGCCCATGGGGTCATATAATGACATCACTATCTTTAGTGCTTCACGTTTCGTCGGCGTTCCGGTCTCGAGGACGGCTGGCGGGATGCGTGCCAGGTCCAGGTTAAAGCTTAGTTCGTCTGTTCCGGGTCTCCAGATAAGTCCCAGGACACGTTCGCTCGGGCCGCCGTCGTTGAGCTTAACGGCGTTCGGCTGTTCGGATGTGGCCTTCATGGCTATCATCACTTCCGCGCTGTTTGATGTCCAGCCGCGGAGGTTGAAGTTTCCCATCTCGTGTATCTGTTTGACGGCAGACGATGTGTCGATGGCTTCTTTCACTGTCTTGAAGCTATCTAAGTAGTCATCGACATAATGATTTTCTATTATTGCCGTTGCGGCTCTATTATCTATGTTTCGATGCTTCATGGCGTTGAAATTCTTCACGTATATCGCAATTGATGGAGAACACGTCGCTCCGAAAATAAGCGACGTCATTCTATATTCGGTGGGTGGCGTGTCGCCTCGCTCTGCTCCTCTCCACAAATATCTTAGTGCGTCTCTATCTTCTTCTCGCACTTTGACTCGCATAAACATCTCTGCTATGTCGGCTGTTACTGCCACCGCATGTTGTCGGAATCGCATCATAACACCCGGCAGCGACTGCAATAAATCTGGGCCGGACATTAGGTGATCGTTGAGTGACGTCCCCTTTGTTTTTGCCGCCGCGTCGTGCACCACCCTGAACTTGTTGGGTTTCAGAGGGTTAATGACTCCGAAGTGAGGTAGATACCAGGTTCGTCCCGGCGTTGTGGTAGCGGGAGCTGGCTCGGCGTACCCCTTCGTCACGAGTTCTTCCATTTGTGTTGCGTATTTCTTGCGTAGTTCTGGATTCTTGTCATCTTCTTTTCAACGCTGTGGAGGCGGCTGAGCGCGTTGTCGTAATTGCGTGGCAGTTCTATTTTCTTGCTGTTCCACAGCAGGCCAGCTTCGTACACGCCCGGCTCCACTTCTCTAACTGTTGCTTCCATAATTTTTCTCGCCTTTTCTTCCGGGTCGCTCGTTGGACGCGCAGGCTGGATGGCGAGGCTATCTATTGAGAAGAATCTTTCCATCTGTTCTTCGATCGTCTCTTGCTTTTCGTGCAAGAAGTTTACGCACGCTCCCAGCGCACGTGTGTGTGCGCCGTGCAGGACCCACCCCAGCGGGGTGCGGGAGGCTACTGGCTGGTTACGACGGCCGCGTCGCATTTGTTGCGCCACTAACAGGTGCCAGTTATCTTGGCCTATGAGGATTTTCGGACGGCCACACGTGTAGACGAGTTGGTTTCTTATGTCCTGTAGATGACGACATTCGTTGACCGTTCCCTCGTCGACTCGCTGCGCAGATAGTGCAAGGTTCCTCATCGTTCGCGCTTGGATTGCATATTTTCGACCTGCGCCTGTTAGTTCTATCTTCACTCGCTGACTCCGTTTTTGTTCAAAAGTGGAGTCCGATATGGCATCAATGCGCAGAGGGTCAAGCGGTCCCTCCGCTCCGACGTCCTCGGCCAGCTGGCTATCTATGAGGGTGACCGTTGAGCCGTCGTCGAGCAGGGCCCAAGCTTCTTTCGTGCCCAGAGGCCCGGACACTTTTACTGGTAAAATCTTCAGAAAAGAGTGTGGTCCGCAAGCCCATGCACAGGTCACTGTTTCAACTGGCGTTTCCTTCTTGTTGTCGCAGACTTTCTTCACGGTGACCTCTTCGTCTGTATGTAGAAGCGTGTGGTGCCATCTCTCGCAACCGTCGATCGCACATTTCCTTGCTTTGCACGTGTGTGCATATTTTCTATATCGCAAGCAACGAAAACATAGTCGCTTTTCTTTCGCAAATTCCCAGCGCTGTGCGGGCACCGCTTGTGTAAACTTTGCACATTCGGGGGCGGTGCTGTGAGTTCCGTGGTTGCACACTGGACATTGTTTGCGTTCTATGGCAGCAAGCGTTCGATGCGTTGGCGGCCGGCGCTCTTGATACTGCGGTTGCGCCGACTGTACTATTTCTGGCGGAGCGAACGGCGCGCAGATATCAGCCTCTCGCTGTAGGAAGCGGGAGAGTTTCAGCAGGTCAGGCTCTTCTTGAGGTTGGCCCGCCACAAATTCGAACCATCTATATCGCATGTTCATGCCGAGCTTCTCTGTCACGTGCTTCGTGACTTCCGGGTTGTACATATAGTGGGCTCTATCCAAAGCGCGTAGCGTAGCCACTATATTACACACTTTATTCGCGAATATGCAAATGTCTCTTGGGTTGTCCGTTGGCCGCGGCAGCGACCGCAAGCGTTCCAACTCGGCGAGCGCGATGGCGTCGGGACGCCCGAACCGATTTTCCAATACTTTAAAAATGTCACTTGCACATGCACCACTTATCAACAGTTCTTCTATCGCTTCGCGCGCACGTCCTTTTACACTGTTGCGAAGTCTATAAACGTTTTCACTATCACTGAAACTATTCACTGTATCTATATATGCTTTCCTGAACGAAAGCCAGTATTGGTGCGAGCCCATAAACACTGGTAAGTCCACAGGTTTCCGCTGTTGCTGCTGGCCCGCGGTAATGGCCATGGTGATGGCCGTCGTGAGGTCGGCAAGCGGGTTAGGAGGCCGCTGCATGACCTGGACTGCTCCCGCCGGTGCTTGCATTCCGTTCGGCGGTATGGCACTATGTAGCTGCTGCCTCGGCGTCGCTGCGGCACCGAGCCACACGCCTGGTGCAGGCTGGGGCGCTGCGGCTTGGTTGTTGCGGGTGCCGAGCTCCTGCTCAAGCGTCGCGGTATTGGCGGGGTCGCCCCCCGTCGGTAGCATGTTGGCCCCGAGTCTTTGCCCGGGCGCCGTCGCGGGACTTCTTTCCGCGTGCAGTTGTTGCTGATGCTGCTGCTGTTGCTGTTGTGCGCCGAGCCATCGCTCCAGCGCCATCGAGTTGGCAGGGTCGCCCCCTGCCGGTGGCACGTAGGCGCCGGGCTCCGGCCCGGGCGCCGTAAAGTTGGCGGGGATGCCCCCCGCCGGTGGCATGTAGGCGCCGGGCTCCGGCCCGGGCGCCGCGAAGTTGGCGGGGACGCCCCCCGCCGGTGGCATGTAGGCGCCGGGCTCCGGCCCGGGCACCGCGAAGTTGGCTGCGTCATGCTGCCTGGGTGCAGGAATTGGAGACCTGTGTCCCGAGACCCTCGTACTTTGGTCGACCCAATCCTGCACCCTTCTCGCCCGGTTGGGCTCTTCGGCCGTGTCTTCAACGACCGTGTCCTCGTCCTCGCTGTCCTCATTTTCTATAGTTGCGAGTTTCGCTCTTGCCAGCTCCATCTGTAGCCTGGTCAGCTCTTGTCGCACTATTGCAGCGCGATATGCCTTGCTGCTCTTCTTCTTGCGTGCTGACGATGTAGCAGCGAGGTCGCTCTTCTCACTCGGCGGCGGCGGTGGCGCGAACGTGCCGGGGCCCGCAGGTGATCCCAGTGCGGCGTCCGCCCGCGGGGTCGCAACCCCGAGGTTGATAGCCAACAGTGCAGCCGTTGCCCGCGCGTCGAGTGGTCTGGCCACCACGGTAGGAGTGGTGCTTCTTGGCGGTTGAGTCGTCGCTGTGACCGCCGACGGTGGTGGTGGCGGAGGTGGAGGTATCGGTGTCGGCCCCATGCGTGTGCTCTCTGCGGCGGTCCGTGTGGAGACTGCAGACGTAGTCGCGGAATCGGCGGTGATGCCCGCAGACTCGGACGGCGTCGTATAGGCGGCGGCTGTGATGCCGCTCGACGCAGACTCGCCTCTTCTTCCGACGGAGCGCGTTACCGGCATCGCGAAACTATCCGGTTCGACTGGACCAATGTACGGGCCGGACTGTATAGACCCGCACTTTTTGGGGTTCAAAATAAAACGCGACGCTTTCGGCTTCTGATCGGATCCGTAGAAGAGGTTGTTTCCAGAGAGATGGCTGGCTGACGACTGTGAGAAGACTCCGAGACGACTGACTTCCCAGCGCCGCGCGGGCTCTATTTATACTGCTCGGGCGAGAGCGGGGGCCCGGGGCGCCGGGTTCGTTTGTCCTTCTCACACTCGGGCGAGCGTGGGGGCCGGGGCCGGATCCGATACTATTTTATTTCTCTTTCTATTACTATCTATTTACATGAGCTTAGCCTATTTTTCTATACGATACTTATATAACTATTATAATATAATCTTAACCTATCTTAAACTATAATTACAAACTAATTGGACTGCGCTGTCCCGCACACATTTCGTCAACATTATTGCATCATTCAATATCCAGAGTTGTCCATTTTCTATTATTATGCCCGTAAATAAATGTGGACGAGGTGGCGATATGAACCAAGCAGCACTGTGGTCGATGAAAGATAGTGGACGAGTTGGCGCAGTGATCGAAATAGGGAGCTAACATATAATATAAGATAATCTTTTGTAATGATTCGCATAGCTACCGTTTTTATTCCCATTTAATAGGTCGTTTGCCGTTCCAAATGTACGATATTGATATACAGGCGAGGAGATATATAGTGTCTTCCGCGCCGGCATACAAATGGTGGTATTAAGATGAGAATAGCATAAATTATTGGCCAGAGCAGAGCCGGTCGTACTGCCGGTTTTCATATAGTTCCACGTGCTGTGAGTTTGTCGCAATTCGGAATGTTTTCGAGTTTTATTAATGTACGGTCGAAAATATATTTTGACTTAACGTCGATGTGAAGATCCCGCGATCTTTACCAGGTCGGGTCGTCGCTCTATCTTATTGGAGAGCTACCGACAGCTCGCCTCCCGGTCCGCGGACGCCGTTCGAGTACCTTCTGACCCCATCGGCCATCAGTCCTGCGGGCAATGTGCCCCGCCCACTGCCACTTAAGTTTCGCAATTCTTCGAGCTATGTCGGTAACCTTGCTTCTACTGCGGATATCATCATTTCCGATTCTGTTCCGCAGAGAAACCCCGAACACATCCCTTTGAGCCCTCACTGGCAACACACACTGGTCAAAGACTTTTGACTTCAAACACTGCGGTAATTTGGACGAAAACTTCCCGACAAAAAAAAATACAGTAAATAATTTTACCATCATCCGTAACGAACAACTAGTTGCGCCTGCGCGCTCGCGTATGCAAATATCGGCCAGGTGCGCGATGGTCTGACTTTGACTGACCCCCCCGAGGCCCCGGCCTCGCGGAGGTGACACTTGCTAATGTTATTGGAAAAATTTGTGGCCGGTTGTGGAGGGCTTTCCTTGGCTGTCCAATAATTATCCAATTTCGACAATCGGACAGTCTTACCTAGTGGTCGAGGAACCGGACTATGATGCTTCCCCGGTCGGGGCAGATAGTAACAGTTCTTTAGATCTTGTCGAACGAAATATTATGGGCCCCATGTAGAGTACGGTACGATCGATGGTTACGATCCGTCGCTTCTGAGGGTCGAGCACGACTTGTCGAATCCTGCGTAACGTTACGGGTATCATGTAAAGATCGAGAAACCTCAAACTAAATTTTTGTTCCAAATACGCTCACGGGCGGGCGCTGTTCCAAACGTCATACAAACGCGACAACCTTTTCTATTCGATTTTACGTTACGCAGCTTTCGTAAAGTCGTGCTCGACCCTCAGTCAGACTGATCGAAACGACGGATGGAAAGTGTAATGTATGGAGCGATATTGACATGACACGTTTAATTTAATCGTATATGCCATACGATTGTCAGTCGCTTACATAATATAGTCTATAAAACTATAATAATAATAATAATAATAATAATATCACGGGACAATTGACACCAATCGACCTAGTCCCAAACTAGGCAAAGCCTGTACTATGGGTACTAGACAACGGATAAACATACTTATATAGATAAATACATACTTATATACATATTAAACATCCAAGACCCGAGAACAAACATTCGTATTCGTCATACAAACATCTGCCCCGACCGGGAATCGAACCCGGGACCTCAAGCTTCATAGTCAGGGTATCTAACCACTGGGCCATCCGGTCGTCATGTCTATGTTTATACTCTTCGCCCATAGGGCATCGTTTTCATTAGCAGACATGCATTGATTTATCCGTTGTTTTGATCAGTTTGAAGGGGCAGGTTTCTTAAGACGTTTTATCTATGGTTCGGGGAAGGTGAAAAAGCGGTTCTATTCTGTTCCCAACTAATATCCTCACCCTTTTCTACAGACTTCGAATGAGTGGGAAGATCTTCATTATTAGCCTATTTACGTCCCACTACTGGGCACAGGCCTCCTCTCACAATGAGAAGGCTTGGGCTATAGTTCCCACGCGGGGCCAGTGCAGATCGGGACCTTCACATTGAATTTCTTAGCAGCATGGTAGGTTTCCTTCACCGAAAAGCTCATGATAAATTACGAATGTCATTTCGCACGTAAATAACTCTACTTTTGAGTTAACTTCCATTATTTTTCAAATAAAGATCGACATGTTTTTTATCAATAAACCGTTTAAATATCGTGGACGCGCCCGTAGCTCAGAACTGGCCCCGCACACCTGCGCGCGAGTGCCTCCGACGATCGGACATGCGCGCGTGCGCTATAGAGTTTACAGTGCCCTAAGCACGACTTGTCGAATCCTGCGTCACGTAAGATCGAATAGTAAACTATAACGAGTTTGTATGACGTTTGGAACAGCGCCCGCCCGTGAGCGTGTTTGGAACTAAAATTTAGTATGAGATTTCTCGATCTCGATACGATAACCGTAACGTAACGCAGGATTCGACAAGTCGTGCTTAGGGCACTGATTTCGATAATGTTAGCGCGGTTGCCAATTAAAAGCTGTTTTTACACTTGAAGATTATATCCGCCAATCGGAGAGGTAGAAAATAACGGCCGTTCCCAATTTTTAATACTGACGATAAAAACACTTGTTCATCTTCAATTTTTGCCGTCTTAAACATACTGTCGGTAGGCAATCCAACCTCTGCTTGCTATCTGTGGATGGGAGGACGGTGGACCATCTACAGATAGCAAGTTGTTTGTCAATTCAGTCAAAAAAATCGTCAGTAGATCAAAACAAGAGACAGATTTAATATTGGGATCTTCTGTAAAACATCCTAATTGTTACACATATCAACATATCTAGTTGAAAATTAACATAATCGTTGGGCCACTAGAACGCCGTCAGTAAAGCTGTCAATCCCTAGCTATATGATCGTATACAATCACTAACAGTCATGTCAAAATTGGTGACAGTATCAGGCCCCTATTTCACGTTACAACATGACGGTTCACAGTGACAATTCTATCCACATTCCGCTTCTCTTCAAGTTAGCAATTAACGCCGAATTGTCATTGTATAACTGGTAAAATAGGGGCCTGAGGAAGGCTTTCAGTAAGATTGGCTAAAACATATTTTTTTTCTATAAAACACAGTCACGTCTTTCGGTTCATTCTTTATTTATTTTACATTTATCTCTCTCTCTCTCTCCCTATCTTCAAGACTTTACAGACAAACATAATGGGAACCAAACCAGACCAATATTAAACTCGCATTACACTAAATATATAGTGTATATATATATATGTCCTTTAACACTCCATACTATACGACTTTTTACAATCCGAGATGAATAAGTCAACTTTCATTGCTCTCATTTGTATAGAGTTATTATTGAAGCTTCCAAAGGGCCAATGGCGAAACGGGAGGGAATTCCATAAAAAAGCTCTGTAGGGCTTGATCCCATTCGGTGAAGTTGAACGACCTACCGGCAAGCGTGATGGGCCTTTTTCCGAGAGGGGTTCTGTTCCCGGACGCGACCTTATTATAAATAAAAGAACGGGTTGCGCTCGCGACGACGCTTTGCTTGTCGCGTCGCCAAAAGCATGTCTCGCCTGAATGCAGCTGAAAAAGATGGAACGATATTTAACACATCACTAAGACATGTAACTAACCCTTTTTCTGCAAATAAACCTTATCTTATATTTATGATCCCGTCTACGTCAGCGCGACAGAAATATTGATTTAAAATTCATGAATCTGAAAAAGGGCTCAACTAATGTTATTGTATAGCTCTTAACCTTCGAATTTTGGAGTAGGGGCTCTAGCTCTGTGGATTACTATTACTTACTGTACTGTCCTGAGTGCGGATCCCCGCGCCTGCGCGCTGTCTTGCACGGTGGCGACTGAATGGCCGCTCATAAAAGGGGCTCATAATTGCTCATGCGCGCACGCGACGCGACCTCCGCATGCGATTCGAGATGGGATTTGGGGATCCGAAAAGTTCGCTTACCGGTCATAGATAGACTAACGACAGACTACAGTAATGTTTTTTTTTGTATTCTGGGAGGATTTTAAATAAAAACTGGTCTAGTATTGGACACAGCATAGTCTGACTGGGAACTCCATAGCATCATCACATCAGTTCTTGTCTTAAGCCCTGATTCTATTGAAAACAATACAATCCCAGTATCAACCAAAATAGTCGTTTCTATTTCAAAGACTTGCCCTGTTATTCATAAACCTATTTTAACTCATGCCGTCAAAGTTTGTTTGTCCTTTTTTGTCACATTGACATTTCCATTAGTAAGAAGAAGACAAAACCTATTTTAGCTAATGGAGGCTTGAGTGACGTTTATGAATAAGGCCATTGAACTTGTGAACTATGGAGTTCCCAGTCAAACTAGGCTGTGTCCAAAACTAGACCCAGCTCCTTTTTATTGAAATGCCTCCAGAATACAAACTTAAAACAAGACAGCATAGTCTTACCAGCAGGACCTACATTATAATACATACAACCTACTCCTACAGTATCCATAAACTTATCCACATTAAATACCCAAACTAAAATCTCTCCCAAAATCCTCAATCACTTCATCCCCCAACATAAGGCCGTCCCTTTACCCCGAAGACGCCCGAGCTCGCCCGAAGGCGGCCGAGCGCGGCCATCTGCTCTGCCGCGGCGCGTGCGACGCCGACCGGTTTCGAGAGGGTGGGGTAAGGTGGAAAAAATGGCTTAGGTGGGTTTTTCTTCAGGACTTTGCGTATATTATAAAACAAAGTCTTCCGTCGCGTCTGTCGGTCTGTCTGAAATCGCTGCTGAGCTGATTAGTTCCGATGGAGTGTGGCTGTCATCTCGTTGCGCTTGCTAGGTATCACACAAATGGCGCCATTTACTATATGTATACCTACAGATCTATTGCCGATTTTTTTTTCATTACATTTATGTAATTTAGGAACAAGTCTGTAAAATTGTTAAGCAAGTAAGTAAACACAACGCAACACAAGATACCAGAGTACAAAAGTGTACTTATCCCTTAAGGGATCTCTGCCAGCCAATCTTTGAGTTTTAATGTGAAAACGTTGGTTTCCCTTGTTAGGAGATGTCTTTCATTATGAATGGTTATGTGATAATTGGCCTCAGTGGCAAGAACCACTAAGAGTAAGAACTCACACTTGTTAAGTTGAACCTCAGATATGTTTTAGATCCCAACATGGATCCCAACATCCCTTTTTATGGATTATCTCATGAAATTTATCATATAAGCGAATAAGTCGATTCTCAATAAAAAATGTTTTTAAGATTTTGCAGTTTTACAAAATTAAAAAAAAAAGCATGAATTGGAATTTGCTTGTGAAACACGACATCCTTTTGATCGCGTGTCCTTAGACTGGACTCATTTTGTGACTCATCTATTATTTATAAAATAATTATAATAAAAGATCATTTTATACAATACCATACGCCGACGGCCTTCGACATATCGACCGGCTATCTAATATTAACGGTTGATTAGTAGGCGCTGTCCGTCCGTTCGCTGCAGGCTGTCATTGCACTGCTAGCCCTGCCCTGTTATCACGCGTGCATTCTAGGTTTTTTTTTTTTTCACTACCTACTCGTAGCTTAGGCTAAGACCTTCGGCTGGTACCTGCCTTCATGTAGTGCTACAGGCATTCCCAATATTCAATCTATCGCTTGTGTTAATTTACATTCCAACAATTTGCTATCTGGCCCCTATTTCACCAACTTTACAAATGTCAGATTTCAATGACAATTCTGTGTAGTCTTGAAGAGCTTCTGTTTAAGCGCGCTTCATATTGGCAAAGAAATGTAGTTGGAATTGTCATTGAAAACTGACAATTGTAAAGTTGGTGAAATAGGGGCATGTTGATGGGCCCACCGTCCTCCCATCGCACAAGAGGCATTTCATCTTAGCTCTCTAGGTTGGCAACGCATCTGCACACCCTGCGGGGTTGCGGATGTCTATGGGCAGTGGTGATCACTTATCATCAGTTAACCCACTTGCTCGATTGCTTTCGTCGTCGTATAAAAAAATGAAAAAAGATAGCAAGCGGAGGTTGGATTGCCTGCCGACAATAAGTCTATTGAGACGGCAAAGATGTACCCTACGCTAGATGTCTTTGTGCAAAAGTTCATTCCTCGACTGGTGCAATCCAAATTGAGAAGACTTGCTTTGGTAAGCAATGATTAAAAGTATAGTGCGATTTAAATTATTGGGATAACCTAACCAACTTAAAATTAATAACAGAAATCCCGGCTGCAATTTTTGGAAACAACTCTCACTCCCACAATTGAGATGAATCCAATGACACCTTATAACGTTGAAATCCGTCAAACGGTTTGGGATCTAGATCCAAATATATAAATAGAGCTTGCCAAAGAATTACCCTGTTATTTATAAACCTATTTTAACTAAAATGCCGTTAAAGTTAGTTTGTCCTTTTTTGTCACATTGACATTTCCGTTGTAAGAAGAAGACAAAACCTATTTTAGCTGATGGAGGCTTGAGTGACGTTTATGAATAAGGCCATCAGACCATACCCTCGAAAATCATAACCCTCCTTGGGCAGTCGAGTAATTATACTAATCCAATAACCGAATAATTTGAATGGCATTACGCTGCTAAGCGTTACTTACCAAAGCAAGTCTTCTCAATTTGGCTTAGGTACACCAGTTTTTCTGTAATGATATCTGGCGTAGGATATACCTTAAATTTTGCCGTCTCAAGTAGGCAATCCAACCTCTGCTTGCTATCTGTAGGTGGGAGGATGGTGGATCATCTACAGATAGTAAATTGTTGGATTGTATATTTATTAAATTCGTCAGTAGATTGATCTACTGGAGATAGATTTTTTTTTACTATAAACTGACCAGTGATAGACCCCTATCTCGCTTTTTTTTATATGAGGAAGGCTAACGAGCAAGTGGGTCACCTGATGGTAAGTGATCACCACTGCCCATAGACACCCGCAACCCCGGAGGGTTTGCAGATGCGTTGCCAACGTAGAGAGCTAAGATGAAATGCCTCTTGTGCCCGTTATTGCACCGGCTGTCTTACTTTTCACACCGCAACACGACAGTGCAAGCACTGCTGCTTAGCGGCAGGATTAGCGAGTAAGATGGTGGTAGCGATGCGGACGGCCCTTGCACAAGGTCCTACCACCCGCAACTTGATGGAAGGTACCGATGAGGCCTAAGGTGTAATACACTGGTTCAGTAACAGCCTATTCACTCTAGCCTTGAAGAATATTGGAAACGGCGTAAGTAGGTACCTAACCAAAGTGTGTTACCAGCTTAACAGTCGAACAGGAACCGTTAACAAATAATTAACCGCACCGATTCGATCAACACAAACAAACCGACTAAATGATTCAGAGACAATTACACATCGGAACTCTTTGGTTCCTGCAACGCCCTTTCTTGGCCAGGGGTGGCGAAAGCCCTGTTCACCGCTACGGCTAATATTAAATCTATCTCTTGTAACATTTCGTCATTACATCAAAATAACATAGAAATAAGTACGAACTAGCTGTTTCCCAGACTTCGTATGTGTTAATTTCGGATGTCGCTATCTCGCCTCCCGCGTGTACTCTGTTATTTTCCTGGATGTAAAGTATCCCATGTGTCATTCTGATGCTAAATGCTAGAATGAAGATTCAAACTCGTATGAAAGAGGTTGCATAGAAAGCGCCGGTCGCAAAACGCGCGGACTGTGCGGCCGAAAATGTACATCAAGCAAAATGTATCTACACTGCACGCAAAATGTAACAACTGGTAAAATGTACAAATCGCAAAATGTACACAACGTATATTGTGAAACACGCGGAACGTACACAAAGCAAAGAGAACGTTCGCAAAATGTATAAATCGGAAAATGTTAACTAAGTACACAGAGTGTACAGAACGGTGTTCGTAATTAGTTGTACATTTTCCGATTTGTAAGTAAGTACATTGTGCGTATTGTTGATTTTGCCATTAATGAACTAAAAAACAATTACTTTGCTCACCCGCGACCACAAACCGCCGCCGCCGCCGCCGCGGTGGTTGCGGGTGTGCAAAGTAATTGTTTTTTAGTTCATAAATATGGACCTCCGCAAAGTAACGCCTGATTCAATAAATGATTTTGCCATTAGTTACATTTTGCGTGTAGTGTACATTTTGCGTTTTGTGTATTCTGCTCCAAAGGGTTTCATGCTAATTCGAATACTAGAACCGATACCGCCCGCCGCCGCCCCGCTACCGCTCTCTGTTCGTTTGCATTGCAACTTTAGAAGTAGTCGTTCTATCGACAATATTCCTTACAGCCCTTTGCAAAATTCAATTTATCTTGTGTTTTGATCTACTGACGATAAAAACATTAATCTATCTTTGATTTTGCCATCTTAACTTACTGTCGGTATAGGCAATCCAATCTCTGACGGTCAGCACGACTTTACGAATGCTGCGTAACGTAAAGTCGAATAGTAAACGTTGTCGAGTTTGTATGACGTTTGGAACAACGCCCGCCCGTGAGCGTATTTGGAACTAAAATTTAGTATGAGTTTCTCGATCTCGATACGATAACCTTAACGTTACGCAGCTTTCGTAAAGTTGTGCTCGACCCTATGCTTGCTATCTGCCGATTGGAAGATAGGGGGCCATCTACAGATAGCAAAGACTTTAACTAGTGTAAATTAGGTAGGTGTAAGGCTTGCTCTTAATTCCGGCTTTTATCGAAGAGTCTGACAAAGAAAAATATTGCGTTTTTTTTTTCACTTTTTAGAAAGTGACAGCCCTCGATGTTGACCGGTTGATTATTATTGCATCACGTTATTTAGGGCGGGTTCCGTGAGGGTTCTCACGAATGGGTTAAGATGGTTTTTACTGGGACACCGTATCGCCTAACGCCTTGATGTACCTATCTGCTACAAGGTGACAATGTTCTGTACCTGTACAGGCCCCTGTTTCACCAACTTTACAATTGTCGGTTTTCAATGACAATTCGTTGTCAACTGCTGATTTGAAGAGCCTTTGTTTTAGCGCGCTTCATATTGTCAAAGAAATGTAGTTCGAATTGTCATATAAAACTGACAATTGTACAGATGGTGAAACAGGGAGGGGCCTGGACTTTGTTTGGGTCAATGCCATTTTGAAGCTTTTGAAGTATTCTTTTTTCTATTGTACTTTATATTATAGGCGGGTGGTAGGACCTTGTGCGAGGTCCGTCCGGATCGCCACCACTGTGTTACTCGCTAATTCTGCCGCTAAGCAGCAGTGCTTGCACTATTGTGTTGCGGTTGGAGAGTAAGACAACCGGTATAATTGAGGCATTTCATCTTAGCTCTCTAGGTTGGCAACGCATCTGCAAACCCCCCCGTGCGGGGTGTCTATGGACAGTGGTGATCACTTACCATCAGGTGACCCACTTGCTCGTTTGCCTTCCTTGTTGTATAAAAAAAATCTCTACGGCACCCAGGGGTTGTCAGACACTCGCCGCTCGATAATCCGCAGACTTCGGTCGCGGCGGGCGGCTTTTATCGCGCCTTTGTCGCGTCTTTATCGCGCGACAGCGACACGATTTACGGGTAGGGTGATGATATAATGTCGGACGCGGGACAGGTTGTCGTTTCGAAGGTGAGGCAGAAGTAGGCAGAGTGGTCCTAGAGTTTGAGTTGGTCTATGAAGCACTATGTCCTTTCGTAAATTGTAAATTTAAAGTAAAAATTCTTAACAACAAGACTATAATCATGTAAAATGTCTAATATTTAGAAAGTCCAAAACGCAAAAAAATGGGAATTATCGCAATAATAGGTCACACACACCCACAGTTTTGACAACCCCCGACTGCTTGAGAGGCTACAGGTCAAACCAAACCACTAGGCTACCATGGCTGCTTTCCGAATCTTAATTAACCGAAAAGTAAAGAGCAAATTCTGATAATACGCATAGAATATGAAAATACCGTGAGACTCAATCATAGTGAAATAAAAACGGATGACTCGCGCCACTCTCGATGCCGCTGTTACGTGCGGTCCCAGAGGAAGGACTAGAAATTAGTCCCAAACATGTCGTGCTATTCTTGACTTATATACGTGAGTCATATTTCACCAACTTTACAGATGTCAGTTTATTACTATGACAATTCGGTGTCAATTGCTGACTTGAAGATGTTTTGTTTTAGCGCGCTTCAAAGAAATGTAGATCGAATTGCCATTGTAAACTGACAATTGTAAAGTTGGTAAAATAGGGGCCTGAGGGTCGAGCGCGACTTATAGAAACCTGCGTCACGTAAAATCGAATAGTAAACGTTGTCGAGTTTGTATGACGTTTGGAACAGCGCCCGCCCGTGAGCATATCAGAACTAAAATTTAGTATGAGGTTTCTCGATCTCGATACGACAACCGTAACGTTACGCAGCATTCGTAAAGTCGTGCTCGACCCTCTGGAGTCTGGCAACGTTGAGTACCATCGAATAAAAACGTGCTCGTCGCGACACGGCCGTGTTTATAAAACATGCACGGCCCAAGTTGCATAGGCTTCGGGCAACTTGGCCGTTTAAAACTTGGCTCTGCCCCGCGACGGCTGCGTTACATTTGCTGAGTTGCCACGGGGGCTGTTGCTATCGAAATTGCTATCGGTTGCTTGGCTCGTCAGTGTCGAGTTTGCGGCCACCGACGACGCCAGAAGAGGGGTGTTATAAGTTTAACCGCTGTGCTGTGTGTGTGTGTGTGTCTGACACCGTAACTTTTGAACGGGTGAACCGATTTGGATGTGGTGTCTTTTTATTCGAAAGCTAGTTTAATCGAGAGGGCTCTTAGCTAAGTGCTATAAAAATAGGTTTAGCCATTTGTCAGATATTGAACTTTGAACGTACAGTTGCCCAATTACGGCACTTTCCCAGTAAAGGCGTGTTCTCAAGAAGTAAACTTATCCAAAGCGCACGCTTTCCCAAAATGTGCACTTTCTCGTAACGGACACTTTCCCGAAATGTACGCTAAAATGTATATGCATTGAAAAAATTAATCAACCCTCGGTTACATGTGTGGAGTGCCAAATCAAGATGACTAAATACCGTGTTTTCCAATATTGATGACGTATTTGAAACTGCTCTTTTGGAAATGTGTAGATTCCGGGAAACCGCCTGAGAAATTGCACTTTTTCTTAAAGTGTACCAATTGGGAAGTGCACTTTTTGAGACAGTGCACCTTTCCAGAAAGTGATCTTTCTAAACAGGTGATTTCGGGAAAGGTATTGGCGGAACGTACTCCGATCAAATCGGTGATATATTGGAAAAAGGACAGGTCAGGAGTACCCAAAACTGGAGAGCATGTATGAAGAATGTTATGAGAGTAAGGGAAGCAAAGGTTGTATGTCAGGATCGTAGCAAGTGGAAGTCCGTGGTCTCTGCCTACCCTTCCGGGAAACAGGCGTGACTGTATGTATGTATGTGTATGTATCGGCGGTTTTTCAACTTTTCTAAGTTGATTAGGTTATATTGTCATGAGCTTATGCCGATGTACACACGTAATGGGGCCAAAACTTCCCGATTCTTTTAGCATCGATCTCCCCCCCGCTAAGTGTTGTTGGGGGTTGAGTTTTTAACTTTTTTTTTTCCTCCGTTTAAAGTCGCCCGTCGCGGCCCACTTTCGTTTCGGCTCTTATTTATTAATTGACTTTAATAATACTTTCTTATAGTTGTTCGAGTCATTTTGAGTTTTTGAGTGTAAACTGTGAATCAAATCTCTCTCTTTTTGTAGTTGTAATTTAGTGCACACCTTTGATCTGCCTTATGTTGCGTAATTACCGTGGACAGTGGATTCGCGTGAAAAACTGAAATCTACTTGATGCTGAATCAAAATGAGGAGGGAAATTGACCGAAAATGCTCCAGAAATCGACTCGATTTGTCATAAGAAACAAGCCCATCCGGAACATTAGCTGTTTAACTATTTGAGTACTAGTTACTCGGAGCTGTAGACCTCGCGAGCTTGTTTTTGTATTTTTTTCTTAAAAAGGTTTTTATTTTTATATCCAAAAACTGAATCGACAAAAAACCGTATTATTATCGAAGCCGCTCACAAAATTTCACGAGAGTCGGTTTAGAATTGCGACCTATATAGGAGTACAACCCGAAAGCATTTTTGCCTAAGCTGAACCGGAGTTGTTTTCATGATTGTAACTATTAGCTTTTTTTTTTAAATAGACTAACTTTGCTTTATTCGAAGAGGTTCGCAGTGGTCCTGAAAATTTCATAGAGGCAGAGTACATGGGCCTATTAGTTTGAGACTATAGGTATTGTACCATATGTACCGTAATACACTATACTCGTAGTATACGAGGGCGGGATGATAAGTAACTAGCCTAATATAAAAATAGTCAGGTTGGCGTCATAAAATTGATTTTATTTTTCCACATACTCTCCATGTACCTCTAAGCACTTGTTCCATCTTCGTTCTAAAGCTGTAATGCCCTCCATAAAATGACTTCTTTCAAGACCGGCAAAATACTCTTCTACGGCGGCAATAACTTCATCATTTGTGGTAAACTTCTGTCCACCCAATTTTTTTTTTAGCTTGGGTAAAAGGTGGAAGTCTGATGGTGCTAGATCAGGCGAATAAGGTGGGTGGGGCACCATATCATAGTTCAATTCGTTGATTTTTGCCATAGCCTTAACACAAGTGTTGCCTTGCGTTGTCTTGATGGAAGATGATTTTTTTTTTCGCTAAACCTGGTCGTTTTTGCTGAATACATTGATAAAGCGTATCTAAAAGATTAGCGTAGTATTCTTCATTAATAGTTTGACCTTTGGGAAGGTAATCTATAAACAAAATTCCATTTGTATCCCAGAAGACAGAAGGCATCACTTTTCCAGCTGACTTTACAGCCTTAGCTTTTTTAGGAGCCGAACACCCAGATTTAGTCCACTGTTTTGATTGAATTTTTGATTCTGGCGTGTAATGTTGAACCCATGTTTCATCTATTGTTATAAATCGACGTATAAAATCTGCTTTATTTCTCTGAAAACGATCCAAGCATGCCTTCGAGTTTTGCACCCGAATTATTTTTTGATCGTGCGTAAGCAAACGCGGCACCCAACGGGCGGATAACTTTTTCATATTTAATTCGTCACTTAAGATATGATGTACCCGTTATTTCGAAATACCTGTAGTGTCAGCTATTTCAGATAGCTTCAATCGTCGATCTGCTAAAACTAATCATGTACTTCGGACATTAACTCGTGTACAACGGTTATAAAACGGTTTGGCGTATTTGCTTTGCTCCACTATTTTTATTCCTAAAATTTTAAAAAGCTTGTCGATCTCAGTGAAAATTACCGAAAACAATAAGTGTTACCATTGCGCGTATGATATGACAATAAAGTGCTAATTGAGTGGTGTTTTTATAGTAAATAATTAGTAAATAAAAATAACTCAAACACTTAAAGCGAAGATCTACTGTCGAAAAAAATTATGAACTCTATTTTGATACGCACGCGTAAGCGCCACGAAATGCATGGCGCTTGCAACCATTTGGCCGAGCAGAACGAACGCAAGATCATTTATTGGTGTGCGCGTTATCACCGGGCTCTTTGATGCAGTGCTGCTAAACAAAAAAGATCAATTACTGTATAAACAATGTCACCGAACCTAAACTGTGCGCATTGTAAAAAGAATATAACAGGAAGCCACTTTTTGGTATGTTCACTTTGTCGACAGTCATATGATCTTTCATGTACGAATACAGAAAAGCGATTTAATTTGATGGACAAAGAAAGAAAGACCTCATGGACTTGTGTTAAGTGTCGACAGGAAGGCAAAGGGAAGCAGAAGAAAACAAGCACAACAGTCATAAATAAAAAAAGGATCGCTGCTGCCTCAACATCGACACCAATTAAACGAACTGAAAAAACACAAGAGGAAAAGACTGAAGATACCACCTCAGCTCCATCAGTGGATGCTCACCTGCCACAACATCAAATGAATAAGTCAGTGGATAATGTCACTATTGAAAAACACAAGGTACCGGTACGCAACTCTAATTCACCAAATACTCAAGAACATTCCAGTACGCCAAATATTCAGAAAAGAACTGGCACACCAAACAGCCATAGTAAAATTAGTAAGCCAAAAAGTCAAGAAAATACTAAATCACCAAATAGTAAAAAAAAATCCAGTACTCCAAATAATCAGAAAAGAACTGGCACACCAAACAGCCATAATAAAATTATTACGCCAAAAACTCCGAAAAATTTTAAATCACCAATTACTCGGGAAATTTCGCCAAACTTTCCGAATACGACTGGCACAGCCAATAGTCAGGAAACAATGAGTACGCAAATCAGCCTGGATAAAAATGATCAAACGACAACACCTACGACAACATCAACACCTAAACAAAACTCTAAGTGCGAGAATAAAACTTCGTGCAAGGTGGAGTCGGAATCAGACTTAATAATAACTTCTCCAGAAAATGAAGATTTTGCTTTATCAAAGGCTGGCTCGTCATCGCCCGACAGGGTTACCAAGAGGAAACACATTTTACCACTGCACAGTTCTTTTCTGTTAAATCATCTTGAATGCTCACGAATCGTCTACACAATAACTTAAATAAAAGTTGCCCAGATGTAACCATGAGCGCAAGCGGACGTGAACAGGGTGTTTCGCAAATCTCTGAAGACATCTGGACTCATGGTATCAGCAATCACAGTTTGCCAAATTTGGTTTCTCAAGTACAAGATACTGTTGTTGAAGATCTAAAGGCACAAATATTGGCGCTTAAAGAACAGTTATTATGTGCAGACACTGAAATTCAGAAACTAGTGACTGAAAACTACGAATTAAAAGATGCCCTTTCACCATCGTGTAAAAAATGTGACTTTTATAAAAGTGTAATAAAAGGGTCTACAACAGTCACGCCTATGTCTACACCCGTGTCTGTAAACAAGCAAGGGAAACGAAAGCTGCGGTCTAAAAAGAAGCTACCAGATCGTTCCGATGAACAGGTAGTACCTGGACATAAGGAGACGGAAAATGATATCTCAATGTGCACCACCCAACCCCAAAACCCACATTGACTAAATCTACAAATGGTGAAAAACGTAATGAGCCTGCAAAGGATAGACTACTCATTCTAAGTGGTAACAATAGGAACTCAACTATGAAAACTATAGCGAATAATGATTACTTTCAAAATTTCAAGTTCTGTCACCTCATCATACCTAGAGTTGGTATAAGGGAGCTATTTAAAGATCTTCAAAATCGCCTCAAGGACATGACGAGACGTGATGACTGCATTGTTCTCATAGGAGAGGACTTTCATCATTCAAATGATCTAAATAGTCTGGTTCAGTATGTACAGGAAGTGGTTGATTGTATTCCTTTTACGCATGTTATCGTGGTCTGTCCAACATATATTTGAGAAAAACCTTTGTATAATGCTCGTGTGGAGAGTTTTAACTATTTGTTGCTCAAAGATTTAGATAAACACAATGGATGTTTCTTTATTTATGAACCAAACTTAAACTTGTCATATGATATGTTTTCAAAACGGTCCGGACGACTTAAAATTTTGGTATGAGGAATGTAATTGATAACCTGCAATATAACATTTTATGGCATACTCATATTAAACCCGTGGAGGAAAATCTAAATATCACTGATAATGAGCTTTTTCGTGACCAAGAATGAAAAAGATAATGACATCATAAATATTTGCCATCAAAACTTATGTGGGTTATCGAATAAAATAAATGACCTGGAAATATATCTTAATGAGAGACATAAAACTGTGCATTATATGTGTGTTAGTGAACATTTTTTTAATAAAAACTCGGTGCCTTCTTTCTGTCCTGAAGATTATAAATTGTCCTCGCATAACACAAGGCCTATAAAAAAAAGAGGAGGAACCCTTATTATGAGTTTAAAACAGGTGGAAATCGAGGAAATGCTAATTTGTAATAAGTTGTACAGGACGGAAAGTTTCGAAATTTGTGGTGTTAGAGATGTATCTACTAATGTTTATATTTGTTGTTGCTATAGGAGTCCTAATGACTCTAATTTGGATATGTTTATGAAACAATTAGAGTTACTGCTATTCATCTAAAGGAATATGGGAGGTTGTAAACAAAAGAAGAAATAAATTTCTCACTTGCAGGCGGAGCGATATGGTTCTCAATTTGAATGGCAGAATGGAGCGCAACCCTCAGGCAATTGCGGACTTTTCCTCGTCGCAATTTGACCAGGGCAATTTTCCGAGCACGGGTGATTTGTCCTTCGCAATAAAATGTCTAAAGCATTGGACTTAACAACACTTTACAGACATACTCTGGGAACCTATTTCATCGTTAGAAATTTTTAATATTGTTAGATCCATGAAAAGTAAAAAAATCATGTGGATACGATGAATTGCCAGTCACTGTGATTAAAAGTTGCATAGATATACTTTCGGGTATTCTTGCTTACTGGTTTAATAAATGTTATGATCAAGGCGTTTTTCCCGACCAGCTAAAGGTAGCCAAGGTATTACCTGTTTATAAAAAAGGCACCAAAACTGATCCGAAAAATTATCGGCCAATATCGCTTCTACCTGTATTGTCCAAAATTTTTGAGAAATTAATGAAGTCCCGTATTTTGAAACACCTAAAAGTTAATTCAATTATAAATCCGAAGCAATTTGGTTTTCATGAAAAAAAAGGTACTACAGACGCAATTGATTCTCTCGTGGGTGACGTTGTGTCGGACATCCATTGTATAAAAAGAGTGGCTGGACTGTTTCTAGACCTTAGCTCTGCTTTTGATATGGTAGACCACGAAATACTTTTGCGAAAGTTAGATTTTTATGGTATTAAGGGTCAATTTTATCATCTCCTCCACAAATTATCTTAGTAATCGGAAGCAGTTCGTGGAGTTAAGGAGCTTAGAGAATAATGTAGAATGTTCCGTTAGATTGAAGTTTGTTACTGTAAGGAGAGGGGTTCCGCAGGGATCAATACTGGGGCCTATACTATTTATCCTGTTTACAAATGACCTGATCAACTATATTTGTAATGCCGTTCCCGAATGCCGGGTAACCGTTTTTGCCGATGATACTAGTGCAATTGTTGCTGCAAATAATTTGCCTGAGCTTGTCGAACTGACGACAAAAGCAATTACGGCTTTTCAGAATTGGTTCTATATCAATAATTTGCGTTTAAACACTGACAAAACTAAAATTGTGTTATTCAAACTAAATTCTAAAAGGACCGACAAGCTTAATGTTGTAGTAAATAATGAATTGTTAGATGTAGTTAGTAGTATCAAGTTTCTTGGTGTACGTATTGATATGGGTTTGACATGGAAAGAGGAGCTGAATTCCGTGGAAAACTCCGTTCTTTCAGCTTGTTATGCTCTAAGAAGCCTTAGAGAGGAACTCACCATCGAGCAACTCAAAGTCGTATACTATGCGTTAGTAGAGTCTAGGCTAGTTTAGGTTTAACATTAACAGAGCTTTGGTTGTTCAAAAGAGAGCAATACGTACTATTTTACGTATTCCTCAATGGGTTTCTTGTAGAGAGCATTTCCTAAATCTGGGTCTTCTGACGGTTCCTTGTTTGTATGTTCTTGTGTTACTGACAGAGTTTGTCAAAAATATTTCAAAACACGAGTCTCTCGAAGAGCAAGAGTGGCGCCTACAAACGAGAACTAAAAACATAAGGCAAACGTTTTTCCCAAGGCTCAAAGTAGCTCAACACAGCTCGAAATATCAAGCTATTCAAATTTTTAACAAACTGCCCACTGATTTAAAGAATATAACTAATTATAGAGTATTTCATACAAGGTTGAAGGCATTCTTGTTGAGAGGGTGTTTTTACAGCATTGAAGAGATTTTCGTTCGGGATAGTTTGTAAAAATTTAAGAAAATATATGTAAAATAATAATAATGTAATGTAAGCATTTAAACATTACAGTGAATTTCTATTAAATCTAGTACCCTAGCTAATTTTTATTTATATTGTAAGAAATTTTTAACTGTACCTATTTCATACACAATGTCTATATTGTTTCTGAATAAATAAATGAATGAATGAATGAACCATTTCGGGAGTCGTGACGATTTTTGGACGTCCGGGGCGGGCTTCATCTTGGACACTTGTAAACTCAGCCACCCAGTTTTTTACTGTGGCGTAAGAAAGAGCACATTCACCCAAAACATTCTTTAACTCTTCATAAATATCAAGCCCCTTCATATCCCTCATATAAAGAAACTTAATCACCGCTCTTTGTTCAATTTTATTCATATTGAAAAACAACAGACACAATGTATTTTCAAATGCCAATAAATCAATAAAATATTCAAGCCACCAAATTCAAATTTAGAACAGAGATAGCCAGATACATGTTTTTAAAAATGAGAAAGTTCTTTTTTTAATAATTTCTTTTTATATACCTAAGGCTAGTTACTTATCATCCCGCCCTCGTACTTAGACCTATTTCCTCATTGCAGCTTGCTGCATTTCAATCAAACCTTTATCAAGTACTTAACCAACACGCATGCATATGCATGGTACAGATAGTTCACATATGCATATATGTATGTACTACAGATAGGCTATACTTGGAAAGTAGTTCGAAACGCAATCAGATCATGTGTAATTATTTATTAGCCAGTCGCGCGGGGCCAGAATTCTGGCTACTGCCCTCAGAGGGTCGAGCACGACTTTTCGAAACCTGCGTCACGTAAAATCGAATAGTAAACGTTGTCGAGTTCGTATGACGTTTGGAACAGCGCCAGCCCGTGAGCGTATTTGGAACTTAAATTTAGTATGAGGTTTCTCGATCTCGATACGATAACCGTAACGTTACGCAGGATTGGACAAGTCGTGCTCGACCCTCAGACATACGATTTTTTTTTGTCCAAGCTAAAACGGAGACGATTCGCTCGCGCTTCGCGCTTTCTTTGTCAATTAAGTCAACTCTTAATAATAATAACCTAACCAACTTAAAAAAGTCGAAAACCCCTCGACATTGTCATTTCAAAGTTCAATATTTCAAAAACGGGTGAACCGATTTTAATGAAACTTAGCTTAGAACCATCTCGATAAAACTAGCTTTCGATTAAAAAAACGCATCGAAATCGGTCCATTCGTTTGGGAGCTATGATGCCACAGACAGATACACAGGTCAAACTTATAACACCCCTCTTTTTCGTCGGAGTTTAAAAATAGATATTTCTCCCGAGCGAATCCACGATCAGCTAGTACACAAAGTTTTCCTCCTCCGCCGAAACTTAGCTCTATACCTTGTACGCAAAACTTTATCCCTAATGAAACAACTTGTCTGTCCTCCCGCTCTGCCGACCCGCGTGCGAGGGGGACGGCCGCAGCGTTTATTAGAAAGGAAGTTTTGCGAGTTACCAACTTTTATTTTACGTAGTAGTTTGTAGCGATTATTTATTTCTCGTACTTGTAATGTTTTACTGTCTGTTATGTTATGTTTTATGGAATGGTTCGAGGTACAGTCAAAGTGAAAGATATGGATCCGCGCAAAGTTGCAAAAATATGTATACTTACACTAGCTTTCGCCCGCGGCTTCGCTCCCGTGGCAGAACTCTATCTCGTGGGAATTTCGAAAAATCCCGCCATATCCCGGGCGTACATGATAAAAGGAACCTCTATGCCAAATTTCAGCTTTCTAGGTCCAGGGGTTTGGGCTGGACGTTGATCAATCAGTCAGTAAGATACATATTGGTGACCTTGACTGCACATACGACGGGCGGTTGATAAGTAATCTCCTTGGTCAGAAATATATACAAAAATAATGCTGGCTGGTATGGATTTATATTCGTTTGTTATTCTATTTTCAAAATGTATTACATTCATTTGTTTATTGCATCACGTTTATTTGTCTCCTACAATTGTTTCAAACATGTCGGTAGAAAAGGTGAAAATGGATAAAATCGAGCAGCGTGCGGTGATTAAGTTTTTGACTAAAGAAGGGAATACGCCTTCGGAGATCGGACAGCGTATGTTACGTGTGTTTGGCAGTTCGTGTTCTTCCGAATTTGTTATAAAGTTTTGGTCAAAGCAGTTTAAGTTAGGTCGTGAGAGCCTGGAAGATGATCCTCGTAGCGGAAGATCAGTTTCGGCCGTCACCGATGAAAATGTAGCCAGGGTGAAAAAAATTATATTATAGGACCGACGAGTGAACCAGTGGGAGATAGCTAGAGATGTGGGCGTCAGTAAAGAGCGAGTCAATGAAATAATTCATGAGCATTTGAACATGTCCAAGGTTAGTGCACGTTGGGTCCCCAGAATGTTGACTGCATTTCACATGGAGAGGCGTGTCAAATGTTGCGAAGAGTTTTTGGACATGAGTAGAGGGAAAAAGGAAGAAATAATTTCTAGAATTGTAACATGTGATGAGACTTGGATTCGACAATGGGACCCGGAAAGTAAGCAAGAGTCGTTACAGTGGAAATTTAAGGATGAGAAGCCGCCTCGGAAATTCAAGGTCTGTCCATCGGCAGGTAAACTTATGGCTACAATCTTTTGGGACATAGAAGGGATTTTGCTCATAGATTATTTACCGAAGAAAACTACAATGAATGCTGATTATTACTCAAACTTACTATATCAACTAAGAGAGACAATAAAAGAAAAACGGCGAGGTAAACTAAGCAAAGGAATTCTGATTTTGCACGATAACGCACCAGTGCATACCGCCCGCACAACGAAGCTAGCAATTAAAGACAATGGCTTCGAAACCATTGACCACCCCCCTTATAGTCCAGATTTAGCCCCCTGTGACTATTTTCTGTTTAGACTTCTCAAGAAAGACCTCAGGGGACGAAGGTTTATGACCGATGACCAAATGAAGGCTGCGGTTACTGACATTTTTGACGACAAACCGAAAGATATTTTTTTTAATGGTTTAAATTCAATATTTGAAAATTTTAATAAGTGCATTTTACTAGCAGGGGAGTACATAGAAAAATAAAAAAAAATTAGCCACGACAGTCTTTTCTTTCATTGTTAGGTAGATTACTTTTCAGCCGCCCCTCGTAAGTGTCGTTTGACATCTCTTATTGGCATCACATTCAAATCACATTCACGAAGGCCGGCAACGGACTACAGACTCTCTTGGGGTTGCTGGTTGCCATGGATGGCGGTGATCGCTTACCATCAGGTGACCCGCTTGCTCCTTTGCCTCCTTCTTTCAATAAAAAAAATAACGTTACTAATTTATCATAGGTTTTTCGGTGAAGGAAAATAAATAAATAATCCTGGCCGATTCCGGCTACGGCGACCGCTTCACCTCCGATTGTGCGCCCTCATGTGGCTCGCGTAGCCAATCTTCCTCAAGAAGGTCCGTGCGCACAGCGAGCACGTGAGGACACCATTCCTGTAATTGTGAAGGAAAACATCGTCATGAAACCTGCACAGTCCTGCAAAGCAATTCAATGGGCCCGCGTGGGTACTGTAACCCAAGCCCTCTCATCGTGAGAGGAGACCTGTGCCCAGCAATGGGATGTAAATAGGCTGATGATGATGATGATACACTTACCGGATTTTTCGAAACTCTCACGTGATGAGTGATGATGACGAGTCTATTTGATTATTGTTTTTTTTTTCACGAGAGCGAAGGTACGGGCATAGCTTATGCTAGTTTTCTTATAATTACAAAGCAAGGCGGCCTCAAGTTAGTTAATCAAAGTTTCGAGTCGATATTGACTTGTATGTTGCACTAACGGTTTTTTAACACACACGTTATTCGTACTTACTTGACTTATTATGAGATTTTGGTGCTGAAATTAATGTTTGAATAACACAATGAAACCGGATCATGCATGAAATTAAAATTACTGAAAGTGTTTTCTGACAACTTCCAACTCTTCGATTGAAAGCCGATTTATGAACTAAAAAACAATTACTTTGCTCACCCGCGACCACTAATGACAAATAGTTATATCTGTGCGGCAAATGTATGTTTCCATGCAACACCTCCACCTCCACTGCTACACGAATCAACACATGCCACACAGACCCAACTATTATTATTATTATTATTATTATTTGCGTTTAGTATAGTGGTGGTGGTGATAGTTGGGTCTGTGTGGCATGTGTTGATTCGTGTAGCAGTGGAGGTGGAGGTGTTGCATGGAAACATACATTTGCCGCACAGATATAACTATTTGTCATTAGTGGTCGCGGGTGAGCAAAGTAATTGTTTTTTAGTTCATTAATATGGACCTCCGCAAAGTAACGCCTGATTCAATAAATTATTTGAAAGCCGATTTTCCGTCAACTCATACGCACTCCCCGCAGTGTCTTGTTGGAAAACCGAAGACACCCCACATACAATCATCTCTTTCCCGCACCGTGCCATCTCGCTCTACAAAACAGGGGGGGAGCGCGCTGGCAACGTCGCTTCGCTCAACCCGTGTCTCGAACCAAAAGGTCGTATGCGATCCGAGCGGGTGACGACTTGAGACCTTTTTGTATGGCCTTATTATGTTTGCTCAGATAAGTTGAAAAGTCTCGTTGTTGTAGTAGATTGATGTGCTTTTGTTAAACATTATTTAATAGCATTGTAGTTCTAGCGAAACGGCGAGATAGTGTTTTCAGGAATTGGTTGAATGTTTAGTGTAATTTTTTATTTTAGTGTTTGCGTTGAGTAGGTATTGTTTTTTTTTTAGTCCTTTGAGGTTTACTTAAAAGTCGTGATAGTGATAGCCTAGTGGTTTGACATATCGCACGCTTAGTGTTAAAGTGACTCAATTCTTAATATGACATATTGCAAAATTGAATTTAAAATCTAAGCCTACAAAGTTCATTTAAGATTTATCATGTATTTAGAATTGAGTCACTTTAATTCTAAGCGTGCGATATGGCCTCTCAAGCAGAGGGTCGTGGGTTCGAGCCCCGGCTCGCGCCTCTTGTTTTTCGGAATTTATGTGCGAAACTACATTTGTTACTTACCACGAGGTTTCGAACCTACACATTACTGCGAAACAATTCAATGGTGTGTGTGAAGTTCCCGATCCGCATTGGGCCCTGAGAACTATAGCCCAAGCCCTCTCATTCTGAAAGGAGGCCTGTGCCCAGCAGTGGGACATAACAAAGGCTAGTGACGATGATGATGAGCTAGATAGAAGTACTTTGATAAATTTAAAATGTGCCCACACAAAGTGGCCCGCTTACCAAATCTACATGAAGTATCAATCATAGGCTAAAAAAAAAGTGGACACCAATGAGTTTTTAATAATCTCTTCGGAGATGCGACCTCAACTGGCTCGTAAAAAACAAATTACGGTCTGCCCGCAGACATCATAAAATTATAAGGAAACGATGCACTAGTTTCGAGTAACCGACACGAAAGATGGTAGAGATAATTAAATAAACCGATCACTCGCGTGTTTCATAGTCCTTCCTCTGAGAGCGCACGACTCAGCGGCAGCGAGGCGCACACTGCATGCCAAGGCTCTGCTCGCGTGACTACACTAGGATTAAACTCGACTTGTGTATGTGAGTGATCCGTTAATTTACGCTGGGTCAGAGGGTCGAGCACGACTTTACGAAAGCTGCGTAACGTTACGATTATTGTATCGAGATCGAGAAACCTCATACTAAAGTTTAGTTCCAAATACGCTCACGGGCGGGCGCTGTTCCAAACGTCATACAAACTCGACAACGTTAACTATTCGATTTTACGTTACGCTGCTTTCGTAAAGTCGTGCTCGACCCTCAGGAAACAAAGGTTCGATTGTACATTGCCCTTCGGTATTGAAGTAAACATAATTGTGAACGTGTACAAATTGTTCGTACGTCATACGAGGATAAGATAGGGCTGAAATCTGATACGTCAGTTACATTAATAATAGTATTGTGTGAACGATTAAAGCATTATCAGTTGAATAATTACGCTTGAGCATGTCAATTAGGCATATGTATACGTTGACTTATACACCATGGACTTCGGGTTAGCGTTTGAAAACGTCCGAACCCAAAGACCACTAATCGAGCGTCAGTCAGTCTTAGTTTGGTCGGACGACAGCGCTGTGACGTATGGCTGTCATCGAAAAATGCCGTGTTGTACTGGGACACATTTTTCGTGAATTTTGTACTAGACCCAAAGTCATAAGAATAAATAATAACATAGTAGAACGGAATCTCTTTTGACCGAGTCCAAAACGCCGCCATTTATATACCTGCTTCCCTCTTCACGTCGTTACACCCCTCTGTCGTCCAGGCGTGTTGCTAGGGTTGCTTGCTGTTAAATTATTAGGTACTAACGTCTAAAGATAATATCACTAAGATATAAGTTTTTCTTTACTTTGAAATCATTATTTTGTTTCAGTTTTACAAAATATGAGATTTATAAATCATTACGTACTTAATTACATTATTATAGACACTTCTAAATAAGAAGTTATTATAAGTGCCATACCAAATGAAGCCTTTTCAGGTGATTTAAGTAAGTATTACTTACCTACAAATATAAAATAAAATACGTACAGGCTCACGTAAAACTATTACAACCAAATTATAAACAACCAAACGCGCGTGCGGCGACGCCGGCCGTGACAGCCTGACTGAGTAGTTTGTTTAACAAATACTCTAATATCGTGACCTTGAGCCCGTCCGGAGCGGGAGTTTCCGTTCTACTATGTTATTATTTATTCTTATGCCAAAGTCCATGGTGTTAGTAAGTCAATGTATGTATGTATATATATTGCTTATTATTGGTGCTTACTAGGATATGTCCTGATGAAAATTCTACAGCATATTCTGATGATACTGATTGTTTTCTTTTCCCAATGATCCCAACAAGTTTGCAGAAGCGTTTCGCGTGCGCGCGCGTTGATTCACGCGCTAAGCAGAATTCCTTCCGACTAATGTTTGTTTGACTTCCGTTAAGTGATTTAACGTCCCATTGTTGGGTATTAACGGATATTTCGCCGTCGTTAAATTACATTATACTTTTTAACTGCTCACTGAAACATGAATACGCAGAATAAAAACGGAAAATGCTAACCCCAGGAACCTGGGAATCGAATCCGGATCTTCGACATTCCACGAGTTAAAGCATATGTATTCTAAAACCGTAAAAATTTTAAATTAGGGGAAAAATACAAAGGGATACTCCATTTGAAATCATGTTAAATTGCATGTACCTAATGTTGTCAATATTCATCCCCCAGTTTTGTCAATATCACGTAATTAAATTTATTTCAATTCAAGTTCTGTCTGCGCAATGTACTGTTTGATTTGATTTGATGTTTTTAATTTTTAAATAATCCATTTTTTTTTTAAAGAAGATACTTTATTTACATAATAAAAGCAATTTACAATTACATTAAATCTAAGCTTAAACTAAATAAACTACAACTTTAAACTAAATTAAATCTAAATAAGGCCCCCGTGGCATAGTGCCCAAAAGGCTGGCAGCGTTGCCTCGCTGAATAGCGATGCTGATTCTTTGAGAGAGAAAACTGCCAGCCCTTTGGTCACAAGTTGCATCAACTAAGATTAGATTAGGTTAGATTATTTAATAATCCAATAAAAATTACATCATTAAATTGTACCATGCCAAGAGAACTAGCACCACGCATCTCAAGACCTGTATTGTTCTAATTATTCTTCCAAACTTTTACAAATCTATCAGCAATCAAGTTTTTACTAATGAAACAACAGTCACTTGAGAATCTCAAAATGTCACTGATAACGATGTGATTATGATTAATATGATTGAAGGCTTAATGTTTTTGTTTATCTAGGAATGTTCCCGCATGATTTGTACCTTTTCCGTATTTGTCGCCATTTTTTTATGGTGAAACACTTGAGGCATCCATCTAACAATAACAACACCTTCCTGTGCCTACATGATGGACTAAATCCTTACCACTATCACGCTTGCTTATAGTAAATTCCCTTTGAACCTAGACTTGAAGACAGCCGGATTGTAGAGCTTTCAGGGAATAGAGACTCGGGCAGGGTGTTCCACTCCTTAGCTGTACGTATTGAGGGAAGAGTGAAAATCAATGATATTACATATAAACAGGAAGTAGGTATGTTGCTAGCGCGCCCGAGTTGAGGATTCATTAAAGATCCAATTGAACACCCTTTCTGACAGTTCACTTTAAACGACTCTACAAAAGTGACGAGACGCTGGACTATGCAACCGCGACTAAGAACGTAACATATAAATTACTCTGTTATCTCTGTAATGTTGCTTATTTTGTAAATGGGTCAATCAAATTTTCATTGGCACTCGTTGTGATGGAGATGTCCTCTGGGTAACTGGTCAAAAATACGATTTTCTAAGACCCCCACTCCCCCGAAAGTCAGGATTTGCATGTTTAGTCTCCTAAGCATGCAAATCCTGACTTTCGGGGGAGTGGGAGTTTATCTTTAAAGCATGAAGAAATTGGCATGTAACTGTCGGAACTTAACGTTTGATGGAGCGGTGCCTCAGATAATCTTATTTTAGACGAGTTCCTCCAGGGGATATCTCCATGGCTACGAGTGCCAATGAAAAATTGATTGACCCAAATACTGACCTGAGAAAAAGAAATCAAAAACCTACCTCGTAACAATATGTATGCAGCCAGATAAATCTGGAAAGTTCCTTCCTCGTTATGATATGCCTCCTTACGTAACAGTCGGCACGACAACAATCCCACTGAAATTGACAGTTCGATCTAAAACGGTATCACAATGAGCATTGAACAGCTTACTCGTCAGGTAAACAAATTGTTAATGTTGCATCACTTTTCTCGGCCAAGGACCAAGGATATTCTGGGTCTTGGCGTACGTAACAATTATTAAACTACTAGCTTTTGCCCGCGATTTCGTACGCGCGTAAACACCGTTTATTCTCCATACCTTGGGAATTTCAAAAAATCCGTCCTTGAGTGCTTGACTACATCATAATGGTAACCTCTGCAATATTGCAGCATTCTAGGGCCTTGAGTTTCGGCTGTGCGTTGTCTGTCAGTCACTCAGTAACAGAAGAGTTTTAAAAACCTGAAAAATGTGACTAAACCCCAAATTCTTGACATTCCGTTGCTTGTGTACCTAGTATCTACACGAAAGCTAGTACAGAATGTTCACGTCGAAATTTTTCCATGCATTCACGTAACAGACTGTTTAAAAATAATGCAAGAAAATAATTTATTGAATCAGGCGTTACTTTGCGGAGGTCCATATTTATGAACTAAAAACAATTACTTTGCTCACCCGCGACCACTAATGACAAATAGTTATATCTGTGCGGCAAATGTATGTTTCCATGCAACACCTCCGCCTCCACTGCTACACGAATCAACACATGCCACACAGACCCAACTATCACCACCACCACTAAATTAAACGCTGACGCGTTTCGGCACTCTCCACGAGGCCATTTACGAAGCACAACAACAACCGCTCAACATGCCACCACTTCCGCTACTGACATATGTAAACCATGTACTCAACTTAGTTAATGACGAAACCAACGTACCCACTAATATTTTATAAATTCCAAACTACCCTTTTATGTAAGTTCTAAAATACCCTTTTTTGAAAATGAATTCCAAACTACCCTTTTATTTTTATTTTTAATTTACGCCAGGTACCCCGTTATTTTTAACCGAGTACGGTAAAAAGAGAAGTTATGTTGTCATTATTACTATGACACATTATTTAAATTAGAACCAAGTCGTAACAAAGGCGAAGAAACCAAATTAACTTGTTCATTAATAATAGACCCCATGTTGTTGTACCTAATTATTTCCAATTGTTCTAAAACCGATAGCCGCAAACCCTTATCACAATAATGTAAAATTTCGTACGTATCTGAGTCTAACAACGAATGATTCGTTTCTAATAAATGCTTGGCAAAGTTTGATTTCTCTGGATGATCATGCGTATATGACGAGACATGCTCTTTAAATCTAGTATCAAAGCTACGACCGGTTTGTCCAATGTATATTTGACTACAGTCGCCACAAGTGAGTTTATATACGCCCGACCTGTTCCCTTTATCCACCTTTTCACCTTTTTGCGGGTGAGCAAAGTAATTGTTTTTAGTTCATAATACAAGAAAATACTCCATTTACATTACATCCATAACAATACGTGGAAGTGGTTTCATTTACCATCGTCGGCACCAGCCAATCTTCGTGGCTTGGGTGCCATCTTAATTTCTATCTTTTGGTTTCTACTTAATGCCAAACAAAACGACTGCTTTAAAGTCGATTTGACGTGTCGTAAGTCAGCCCGTATTTCACCAACTTTACAATTGTCCGTTTTCAATGACAATTCGTTGTCAACTGCTGACTTGCAGAGCATTTGTTTTGGCGCGCTCCATATTGGCAAAGAAATGTAGTTCGAATTGTCATTGTGCACCGACAATTGTAAAGTTGGTGAAATTGGTGCCCGATGTATATTAATTAAGTATATTTTAAATTTAATACTTATTTAGTTCTGCAAATAGGCCGCAACGGGCTCTTGTACATGTTTTTGTTTGACTCTACCGATTTACCGCCGGTTTCGGAAAGACCATCGGTTCCAAGATGATGCGTTGCGAAGTAAGAAACTTAGAAAATAGCGGCCATAAGGCAGTAATTACAAAGCTTTTAAATATTGGAACCACAGCCCAGTGCTTCCCAATATTATACACTCCGGCATATTTAATTTACCCACCCTGTTTTCCTTGGTTATTGTGGAAACTGTTATTTTAATTTCATCAATTAGTGCTTTAATTATTTAAATAAATTAATATGCCCAATTTCTACCATTTAGATAAAACTTAATTAGAGACTGCAAAAAAACAGGTAGGGTCGTCAAAATAATTAAATGCTTTATTCCTAACCTACCGCGTAACAAGTAGAGAAAATGTAATTCCGATCAGAATTTGATTACAGAAAGAAAACTACGTAATTATATTTTAAAAATATAATTTATCTATACATGTTTATTTTCACGGAGCACAAAAAGCTACCACACCGCGGTACATGTTATTTATTACGCCGATTAATGTTTGACTAACAGTTCTAACGTGAACTAATCAATTTTTTTGTGAGTACATTGTTCTAGTATCCCATTTTTGAACTTTAATAAGATGTATTTACATTTACACCTTCTGTGTAGCATTTGCATATTTTTTGCGTCGTGTTTCTGTTACTAGAGTCATCAATCAATTATTAATAAAGCAAAGTATTATAAGTATACCTATGAGTGTTAAATTAAATTAGCTTTATAAAATCTAACCTCAAATTACTTTTCATGATTTACATTATCAGTAAGTAAATACTCATTACAAATATACCCAATAAATACTCTTAGCCAGTATTATATTATTAACACTCTTCCTTACTACTGAAAATTAAAAACGAAGGTGAAAGCGTAGCCTACAAATTTGTAACCAGCCAGGACCAAGAAGAGGCTGAAACTTAAGAATAAAACAATTTAAAAAAAAGTACAATCCCCTTAAAACGTAATGCCGGGATGATTTCCCAAGCCACTGAAATTTAATAAAAAAAAGTTGCGTTCAGAAACTTTAACCTCATTATTGTGACGTTCGTTGTAGAGCGCGCATTGGGCGCAGCGCGCGGAGCGGCAACGTCGCGCGCCGCGGTGTTGCCAGGGCCAAGAGAGCTTTTGATTGGGGAAGTTTGGCGATTTTTGAAATTGATGGAAATAATGATGCTTTGAATTGATGCTTTGCAGATGATTATGTAACTGTCCATTATGAATACTGTCCCTTGCGCAGAAGCTGTTATGTTATTATAAGGCCGTAAAATCCCAAGAACTCTTTTTGGTATCAATTACACTTTAAGTAATTAAAGACGCTGTTAATTATTAAATTAACATACTAAACTAAATAAACTTTAGGATTTTGGAATAAGCTAAATTTTTAAAGAATTTTGTTTAATTTAAAACAACGGTCACTTTACTTAAAAAAACTAGTTTTGATATGGTCGCGTTCTATATTTTTTTAATACATATTGAAAACAAAGGATTTTACCTAATACGCAATTGAAGGAAATATAATAGTCTTGATAATAATTAATTGTGCAACATTTTTTTGTAAAGAGCACGTGAAACTAAGTGTGTATTGTGTGTGTCGTAATCAAACGTACCTAACGTTTTGTTTTAAGTTTTGATATCGTACTTAACATTCAGTACTAATCAAGCACATTTTTTGCTATTTGGAAAGACCTTACAGCTGTCCAGTTGATTATTTTAATTTAAAATATATAGCAACGTTCTAACTCCATATTTGGCACAGCACGTGCAGTGCAAAACTCGCGTTTCCGCGCTTTATTATTTAATTTTCCATCCATATCACTCTTCAAACTTTTGCAAGATTCCGATAAAATATCGTAAATATTCAGGCGAAACGCACGCAGTATAGCAACACTGGCCGAGTGAACGGCAGTTGGCCTCCGCGCCTCGCCGCATTCAGCCGTGTCGCGTCCGTTCCAAAACGATCGTACAAAGTTTCTGTGATGTAACAAACTCAGCACGCTATCCACAAAACTTATCAACATTGTGAAAAACTGCACGCATTGTCCTGCCAGTGTTTATGTTCTGTTCTTGATTGTTCCGCGTATGGTAAGGTGATAAGTGCTAGAAGTTGTGGCAGCGTTGTTTTTTTATTTCTGTAACGCGGTGTTCGAAATTCAAAATGGATTGGTGAATTTCACGGTGGTGTAAGTTTTTCGAGGCGAGTTCTTTTTTTGGAAAAGTGTTGGTGGCCAGGATCTTTTTTTTTCACTTGTGGAGTTTTTCGAAGCTGCCTTTTGTTTTTGGATTTTTCTTCGGTTTCGAAATTCGAATGTTTTTTGACGTGGTTGGTATTTTTTATCTACAACAGAATGGAAAACTGTTTATAGTTTATAGGAAAAAATGCGCTTGTTTTGGCCAGACTTGTTGAAGTTGTAGAGACACATTGTTCATGAATTGTTTGATACTTCAATTTTTCTTTGTGTTTATGTACTAAACTTTAAATATTCTTTTTCAATTTAACTTTGTGATATATTTACCTATTCGGAATTACCAACAAAGACAATATTTTAACTAGTTTCCTATTTCAGACAATAACAACTCTACATTTTAAATTTAGTAACTCTCCAAGTTTTCTTTACTATTAAATTGTAATGTCTGGACACAAACTAGAACATTTAAATAAACCGGACATTATACAACTGAAATCAATTCAATAAGAAGTTAATAAAATCATACACTACGCTCTTATTATGCTGGGCTAGGCATGTGAACAGGTCTATGTGTGTGTACAATGCATTACTTTTTCCAAATAATTAAAAGTTTAGGCAACTTTAAACACGAGAAACTACAGTGAGATGCAATTATAGTCAAATTAGGGGGTCACTCACGACACTCACGTATGTGTGTAGGTTGATTTTAGTTAGCCTGACGTGTTTCGGACTTATTCGTCGTCCTTCCTCTGGGAGCGTTTGCCTCGTCTGAACCACGCTAAACTTGACTAATATAGGTACGTATGTGATCCGCTTCTGAAATTACAAAGTCAGACAAACAGACAGAGAGCCAAAAGGCCGGACAAAAATAAAATCCCGGACAGACTCCGGACTAGCCCTTAGTCCGGTAAGATTAAAAACTAAGTCAAAATTTGGACGGAAGGCCGGAAGTCCGCACATTTTCGGTCAAATCCGATAGATAGCCAGTAACCAGAGGCCGTTCTTTCTACTTTAAAAAAAAAGTGCTAAGCCCGAGCAAAAAAACTTGTATGTAGGTATTAAGTATTTACTTAAGTAATCTCACGTTTAAGCATACATTGCATAACACGTTTAATCACCTATTATGGCCTATCATAATATTATTGTGGCTCAGATGTTATCTCGATCCAACGGTGACCGGTGTTACGGTTTAGTAATGCTGGAATAACTAGGCTATTATAATTATTAATAACTAATTATACCTAACTGTGAATGTGAAGGTGTGTGACGATTGAAAATCGATTCGGTTAGGGATTATTTCCATTGTGAAAACTCATAGTGAAATAGCCCTTTATTTTCGGACTTTCGCACGAGCAGGGCTATGACACGCAGTATTCGTCTGTGCGTCTCGTTGCAGCTGAGTCGTGCGCTCCCAGAGGAAAGCACTACGAATTAACCCGAAACTTGTGTATCAATTTCGCTCAATTCCAAATACTTTTCGACATACTTATTGACAACATGACCAACTTGCCTAGCAATTAAAACAAAATGATGCTTATTTCAAATTGTCGAACTTGGCCCGCTCCTACCATGCTTACCGAAGTTAGACTCGAAATAATCGGTTGTACATCGTTACTGCATTAATTATGAAGTCGAATTATTATTTCAGTTAATAATACCGTAGTTTATAATAGTTGGATCAACCATTGCCGTGTAGTTGGATGACAATTAATTAATCGTTAATATTCTTCGATTAAAGTAAAGTGACCTAGCGTTATTTCACCAACTTTACAAATGTCACAGTGACAATTCGATCTACATGTCATTGCTAATATGAAGCGCGCTAATACAAAAGCTCTACAGTCAGCAATTGACACGGAATTGTCATTGTAATCTGACATTTGTAAAGTTGGTGAAATACCGCCTGGCCCCTATTTCACCAACGTCACAATTGTCAGTTTACAGTGACTATTCGAAGTACGTTTCTTTGCCAATAGGAAGCGCGCTAAAACAAAAGCTCTTCAAGTCAGTAATTGACAATGAATTGTCATTGAAAAGTGACAATTGTAAAGTTGGTGAAACAGGGTCGTGTTATATCTAGACAACTTTGTCAAGTGTATATAAATTGAGATTCAAGCCAATAATAAAACTATGAATAAATTTTCTTCTTCTCTCACACATTGAATTCATAATAACAGCGCCCTGGAATTGACATTGAATATAGATATAATACATACCGTTGACCGCTATGTCACGACTTACCGAACTGCGACATGCGTACGTTAATTACATCAACCAACAACAACAACAGTATGCGTATACCAATTAAATGTCGAATCGATCATTCTGCGTAAAAAAAGACAATTATTAAAAAATCTAATAGCTTTTGTTTTATACTTTGTGATTTACTAAAACGTGACAAAACATGAATGCTTACAGGGTCTGTATCAAAATAAATTTATTTAAATATAGTCTATGCCGCATTTTGACATAGTGAATGACTCGCAGAATCACTGTAAGGCTAGTACGCCGTGACAGTATAGGGATCCTTTTCCATTTCCTTGACAAAAGAAAGGACAACAATAAAAATGTCGTGTTCCTTTATAGTAATAGTAGAGAGACGTCTCTATAGTGAAACTATACCTCGTTTTTTTTCCAGCATCAGAAAGAAAGTGAACAGACTTGACGTCTTTTTCTTCAAAAACGCTTTTTAAAAATATGTGACCCCGTTATACATAATTAACTCTCATTGTTATTTAAAATATCCGTTTCTTTCTTTACTTATTATTAGTAAAATAACCAATAAGTTAGGAATCCAGGCGAGGTTGCGTGTAGTGATAACAGCGTTAGAATGCACGCACTGTGAAACTGCAACACTTACAACTCGCAAAGGAACGGTCTCGTCGAACGTTGTTATTGTCATATTCACATTTTTGCTTCTGACCAGTTCTTACTTGTAAAATGTAATGTTGTCAATAACACAAGCAAGTTAAGTAACCTGCCGCGGTGGTCCCAGCCCCCATACGAAAGCCGAGACCATGCGCGCACGCACAATAACTATTCAACATAAAAAGGGGTTAGTTTCAAATAAGATCACCCCTCTCTTTCCCTCTGTACTCGTTTTTACGCCGTCTCGCTCTCACGAAGCTCCCTTCGCTGGCTTGGCAACTAATGTGAACTCGTAAAATATTTGTATGCTATGTATGTTGTATTATGTTCTGAAGCAGGTTTTTTTATTTGCGATAGGTACTTTATAGATATTTTTAGATGGTTTTATTTATGTTTACTTGTATTCTAGGGTCAAATCTTGCAAGTCGAATTTCACACACTTTAAGGGCTACTTGTAGTAAAAATTTAACTCTAGTTTAAGTCTTAAAACCAGGTTTACACCTGACAGTACTATACATTTTGACACAACTTAGTGGACTTAACAGTAAAACTGGGTTTATTTTTTGCTGCAAGAGGACAAAAAAAGCTCGTTGATTGAATCAGGCGTCACTTTGCGAAGATTATTATGAAATTAGAGAATTACGAAATTAATTGTTTTAGTTCCTAAAAAAGCTTGTATTAAAAACGTATGAAATTCAGTTACTCAAATAATTTATTTACATAATAAAAGCAATTAACAATGACATTAAATCTAAGCTAAAACTGATTAAACTAAAGCTTAAAACTAAATTAAATCTAAATAAGGCCCCCGTGGAATGGTGCCCAAAAGGCTGGCAGCGTTGCCTCGCTGAATAGCGATGCTGATTATTTGACAGAGAAAACTGCCGGCCCTTTGGTCGCAAGTTGCATCGACCAAGCGCTTTTGCAACTCTGAAATAACATTGTAAGCGCCGGGACCCCATGGACCCAAGGTTATTTTTGCAAATAGGTTTTGAATAGGTCTTGTTCAATAATTAGTTCAGAAAGTTCCTTACACAAAAACTTTAAAAGAGCCCCTATTTGTTATTAAGTTACCGCTCTTTGTCTGTCCGTCTGTCATATGATTATGTATGGCTATCTTTTGAACACTTTCATAGGTAGACTTTAAACATGATTCTGATTTGATACGACTGAATATCGCAATTCCACCAATCGTAGGCCAGTGGCTTGTCTCTCATTGGTGGAGAATGGCAGATAGACCTCACTCGACACTAGCTATCCTAGCGGATATTTGACTCGGGATAGACCTCATAGGGGTCATAGGGAGACGAGCTGTCGGTGCCTCCAACAAGATGGACCGACAACCTAGTAAAGACCGCGGGACCGCGGTGGATGCGGAAAGCACGAGACCGGTCTGAGTGGAGAGCCGCGGGGGAGGCCGCCGGCCAGCAGTGGACGTCTTGAGACTGACATGATGATGATGATGATATACCTCATTGCATGACAATCGTACCTATATTAAAGGCACTAGGTAAATTGCTCGTGGAAAGTTATCCTATAATTGCGCCGCTCGCTAAACGCATCGATTTTTATTCGCAATGGTTTTGAATATTTAATGGGCTAGCTTGGCCGACGTTTCGCTGACGTGGTGCTTTCCTAGCGGCAACAGCTACTCCTGGGAACAGCGCATGGCGGCGGTGTGGGCCCTATTTCACATTTACAAATGTGAGTCGTCAATGACAATTCGGTGTCAACTGCTGACTTGAAGAGCTTTTGTTTTAGTGCGCTTCATATTGGCAAAGAAATGTAGTTAAACTGACAATTATTAAGTTAGTGAAACAGTAGCCTGGCCGCGTGGTCTTGAACCCCCCTATTCAAAAAAAGGGGTGTTATAAATTTGACCTGTGTATCTGTCTGTGGCATCATATTGGTGGAGGGATCGATTTCGATGCGGTTTTTTTTTAATCGAAATTTAGTTTAATGGAGATGGTTCTGAGCTAAGTTTCATTAAAATCGGTTCACCCGTTTTTTAAATATTGAACTTTGAGTTGACAGTCTCTCTCTCTCTCTCTCAATGTCGGCGGTTGTTCAACTTTTCTAAGTTGGTTATGATAGGTTAGGTTAGGTTATCAAATAAATACTTTTAAGTTTCTAACCAACTCTCGCTTGGCTGTTTTCATTCAAGTGAAGACCGTAGAGCAATTATCGTGTACTCGTCATATTTAGATCTATAATAGCCTCTCGATGTAACATTATCATGCTATTAAGTGCTAATTTTAACTCGCAACATCGATAGGGCTGGGCATGAATTTGTGTGTAATTAGATGTTCGCTCTACCGATATGTACAAGTTGCTCGTACAATTTGTGTGAAATTAAATTTTGTTGTACACAAAGAAGTTGGTGGTTAGCGGATAGCAAAAAAGAAACTCGTATAATTGCATAGGAAAATACCTATATGAACACAGATAAGAAGACCGTGTCCTATATAATAATAAAAGCAACCACCGAATTATTGCTAACAAAATGATACAAGCATTTGGCATGTCTGTAGAAGAGTGACTAAGCCAAATAAACGAATCTTTTTTTTTTTTACCATCATAGGTCAGTAGGGATAAAGAGAAAAAAAACCGGCCAAGTGCGAGTCGGACTCGCGCACGAGGGTTCCGTAGAAAGATTTTAACGCTTTTCCCCAGTGTTAGCAGAGCCCTGCTCCTGAGCAAAATGTACGCAGTGTGGGGTCAATTTATATTGGTCTATGAAATCTACAGACAGACAAACTTTTAAGATTTTGAGACTTCCTAGTGGTTGTGCTATATATACCTTCATACCAAATTTCAGGTTTCTAGGATATCTGGAAGTGCCCTTTAGGTTTTTTTAAAATCGGCAATTTGTATGGAAATGGATTTTTTAATGACTGTATCTTTTGATTGCGTTCACTTAGAAGGTTGATTTTTTCACGGTTTTAAGAGACCGCAGGCTTGAGTATTTGATATTAATTTCAGCTTGCTACCTCCACGCGTTCCAGAGAAAAAGGGTCTTGACAGATAGACAGACAGACGGAGAACAAAGTGATCCTATAAGGGGTCCGTTTTTTTCCTTTTGAGGTACGGAACCCTAAAAACGATCATTTCGGGTCTCATTATGTTTCTCACTTGAAGCACTATTTATCAAGAGCGCCAACAGCTTATTATACTATACTTACTTACATGTTATAGTTTAATAAAAAAAAAAGTTTTGATCACTTTCAACAGTCTCCGATCGCCGGATGCGAGATCGAACGGATGTCGTGTCGGGTTGCGCCCGCCTCCCTGTTTGCTTGGCAATAGGGGATGGGATCATAAGTGATGGGAGAATTGTCACTTGCTTGTGTCTTCATTTTGAGCAGTTTCACAGGGTTGCCAGTAAACCTATGTACGAAAAACTACTGTTCGGATGACACGCTTGGACGCCAACTAAAAAAAAATCGTACTCTGTGAAAGAGTAGGTACAGCGTAACATGCCGGGATAAACTCGACTTATATACGTGAGTGATCCGTTTTTATTTCACTACAGCGTAACTATTTGACATTGAAATGTTTGTTTTTATTTTTTACTGGCTGTCCGCGTAGATTTTGGTTATCGCTATGCCGCGTTAACTATACACTATATTCCTCAATATTCAAACTATCTTCTTACCAAATTTCATCTAGATTGGTGCAGCGGTTTTTCCGTGAAGAGGTAACAAACAGACAGAGAGACATAGTTACTTTCGCATTTATAATATTAGTTAGGAAGTTAGAATGTTCTCACATTCTGTTACTTGATATTATTCATTATTCTTCATTTTTGTCATTTGAAGTAGGTACTAACATCACATGTTTTAATGGAATCTACACAGCTTGCAGCCGGTCAACTTTTCGCTTACTCCGACGGCTGGCGTCGCGTCTGGTCGACTTCGTTCCACCCTGCCATACAGCGGCAGCAGACTCGCTACCGTCCGGTTGGCGGACGCGATCAGCTACCGCGGCGTGCTTGAGAAGCCGCTGCAACGCAGCTAGCCGACTCCGCCCGATCCGCTCAGAGATCAGTGGTCTAGCATAACTCACAGTGCGACTTTTATCTCGCGCGAGAACAACTGCCCGTCCTTTTCTGTCACTCTGAATGCAACGGGACGGGTAATATAATCTCGGGCGACTAACAAAGTCGTGGCCAATCGTGCAGGGGGAATCTTACTTAATCCGGTTACTGCGGTTTCCATCACCGTCAATCGACGCCGTTTTGTTTTTGAGAGTCCCAGCACCACCCGAGCACGTATTTCGGACGGCTGGTGATCAACCAAATCTCCAACGGATTATAACCTCGGCCTATGCGCGCGCGCAGACGAGACGGGCCGACAACGCGGCACGCGCGTTGAATATTTATAATGTTTAACGCGGTGATTTATTTGTATCGGTACGGGGAACGGACGTGGACGCAATATGCGGAGAGCTTGAGAAACTAAAAAAAAAACTTGGATCTGTTTGTTTGAGGGCCTGATGGACGAGTGAGCTTTACCGCGAAACTGTCTGCCTTCTCACAAGGCTGCGGTTGGACCATCTTACGTGCACTGTTGTGTTTCGGTGTGGAGAATAAGACAGGCGGTGTAGGTGTAGTTACGGGCACAAGAGGCATTTCATATTAGCTCTCTGGGTTGCCAATCTCTGGGTCCCCCTCCCCCCCGGGTTGCGGGGTGTCCATGGGCAGTAGTGATCATTTACCATCAGGTGACCCACTGCTCGTTTGCCTTCCTCGTCGTATAAAAAAAAGGAAAAAGTGTATGTACCTCCGTGCCGAAAAGAAAGGCTGAAAACCTCATTGAGCGTTCCAGCTTCTGGCGTCAGCTTTTAAAAACAAGATACCTTGTTGTTCAACAGTTAACTGTTCAAACGCCACCGAAAATGTCGGAGTTGTCAATCGAGGTGTTTCCTCACAAAATTACACTCGTTACGTCAAAATACCTACGCGAAATGTTACACGCTTGGTTCCTGTACAAATCGGTGAACTCTTTTCTTCTGTACCTAACCTATATACTCGTATTTCTGTGGGCGAGATTTACCGGCCGATCCCATAAAATCGCCCACAGAAATACTTGTATATCGGGACAGAAAAGAGTTCAAAAAAGAAAGAAAGAAAAATGAAAGGAAATAGAGTACAGTTCGACCGTTGATCAGACCCTTTAGTACGAGTAGTAACACTTGTGAATATGTAGGGCTATCACGACTGGCTCCGACTTTGTTTTTCGCGCGGGATTATATTACCCGTCCCGTTGCATTCTGACTGACAGAAAAGGACGGGCAGTTGTTCTCGCGCGAGGTAGAAGTCGCACTGTGAGTTGCGCTAGACCTACTGAGAGTGTTATCTTGCGCATTGGGCGATTGCATGAACGTGATTGTGCCCCTTTAAAGGACCCCATGTGTATCTTGTTAGGGATAACAGGGGTGTCATTTTCGAAGGTTATTCATGGGTCTCTTAGCGTTGAAGTCATAAACGGGATATAATTTAGTTTAGTACCGAAAATTTAGACCAGCTTTCGAAGCTACAAGTTATGAACTAAGGAAGACATTGCAAATGATTATTATTTTCTGTCAATCGCTGAAAATTATGAAAAATGCTGTTTAATTGTTGATATGTTTCTTGAATAGTAACCAATACCTACTTCTGCTCTTGAATGTACGCTTAAAATGTGACATACGAAATTATAATAATCGCTTAAAAACACCAATTCTCAGTCGATAAATTTTCTCACGGTACGTTTTCTACTCGGATATTAAGATTATTCACCGAACATAACGATTTAGTACTAGTTTACTTTATTATTGAGTCGGACAGCGGGAAATCCGACGCAGAGATCAGTGTAAGTGTTACTAATTAACATAGACACACAAACACACTAAAGACGATAACCGGACAGACGGACGGACGCCGTGACGACAATGGGTGTTTCTACTAACTGATACTTTATCTACAAAGTTTAATACAATACAAGTCAATTACCGTTTATTGAGCAAGAGACATAAAATAACAAGTTACCGAAAGTTCTGTATTGTTTTTGTTCTGAAAACTTTTAAACCTTGAAAATTCGTATTTGATTTCGGATTTTAAATAAATAAATAAATATCATGGAACAATTGACACCAATTTACCTAGTCCCAAACTAGGCAAAGCCTGTACTATGGGTACTAGACAACGGATAAACATACTTCATCATAGAAGCATTTGCCCCGACCGGGGATCGAACATGGGACCTCAAGCTTCATAGTCAGGGTCTCTAACCGCTAGGCTATGCGTGTTGCGGCCAAATCTTTTCATATCCGTGACAGTTTGTCATTGCACTTATGACCTCGACTCTCACTGCAGCTTAAAATGTACATCTGAAATTATCTATGTTTCTTCTGTTGACTTATTATTAAAAAAAAGTGAAATAGCTAATAAGTCAGGAATCCAGGAGAACAGCGTTGAAATAGACTCACTGGAAAACTGCGACACTTACAACCCGCAACGGAATGGCCTCGTCGAACGTTGTCATTGTCATCTTCACATTTCAGTTTCTTACCACTTCTTACGTTCTGAGTCTATAGAATGTCCCAACATTTCTTAGCCTGCTATGCACATGTAGGTAATGTAGGTACATATCGCTAGCTCGAACACGCATGCGCATTCCGACGTCATGGAATTCTTTGCGTACAGGGCCGTGTCCCGTTCACGGCGAGATAAATATACATATACAGGGTTCATGCATTACATATAGCACGGTACATATAGGGGAAGAAGCATAAGCGATACTATAACTTGTATGTTTAAAAAATGGTTATTCAAAACATCGTATAAAACAATTTATCAATTGACTGGCTTATGCCCCGCGGCTTTGCCCTCGTGAAATATTTCAAAATGGGCTAGTTCCCTATCCCATGGGAATTTCGATAAATCCCTTCTTAGTGCACTTCTAGGATACTCAAGGTATACCTATGTTTGCCAAATTTCAAGTCTCTAGGTCCAGTGCTTTCGGCTGTGCGTTGTCTGTCTGTCAGTCAGTCAGTCACGGTACTGTTTTATGGGTATAGTATTTTTGAGAGGCCTTTGCCCAGCAGTGGGACACTTCAAACCTGATTTTTTTTTGCTTACAATCATAAATGTTTTCACAATTCATACGCTCGAATTGTTATAGTTGATTTGTGAAATGTTTCTCTCGAATTGTTATAGTTGATTTGTGAAATGTTTCTAAGTGTTTATGACCTTGACATAAGATAGATTTTTGTCTGATCTATGGCAAAACTTTTTTCACTACCTGTACAGCCCTTTCATTTAAACTTCTCGACATCTAAACAAAATTACGATCTTAGCGTCTACTGACGTTCAATCATAATTAAAACTAAAGAGAAAAGAAATGTTATATTGATACGATTTAAATGTTGAAGTTGTTTTAGCCTTTCCAATAATAAGTTGGCTGCGTACTTTAAAAAATTACCACACCTATTCGTCCTTCGCCGAGTAACTTATGATTTAAAAAAAAAACTACCTTTCTTTGCATAGAATCGCCACGTATGCACTATTAAATATTAAGAGTGTTTACAGCAACTGGCGCGGACCACGTCGCGGGCACGAAGCAGTCATTATACGCCCTACCCTCGCTAGGGGGCGGTAATGGACACGTGTCGTGGAAAAACTGTTTGCTGGTTGTCAATTTAAAAAGTCATATTTTGTGATATTGACTGGGATTACCCATGATAAGTCGTGTCGTGATTATATAATAAATCCTAACATAATGCGAAATGCTAAATGCGAAAGATAATTCTATCTCTCTGTCTCTCTGTCTGTCTGTTTGTTACCTCTTCACGGAAAAACTGCTGCACCAATCTACATGAAATTTGGTAAGAAGATAGTTTGAATATTGAGGAATAACATAGGCTACTTTTCACTCGGGAAAATTGTATAGTTCCCGCTGGATATAGCGATAACCGAAATCTACGCGGACGGAGTCGCGGGCAACAGCTAGTAATAAATAAAATCTTTTAACGTTAAACTACCGTGAGACTCAATCATAGTAAAATAAAACGGATCACCCACGTATAAGTCGAGTTTAGCCCGACATGTTTCGGACTAATTCGTAGCCCTTCCTAGTACTTCGGTCTTAAAAAATAAACACAACAAGGTCAAACACCAGACACTTATGTATGTAAGTAAGTAGGTATGCCGCGGCGACAGTCCGTCTGCCATTGTTCATGTAATCAGTGTACGTTTGTGTGTTTGTGTGCTAACGACTAAACGAGCTCAAGGATCTGAATGGAAGCGCGAGCCGCGGAATTCGATCTGCCCACGCGCATCGGTTCTTGTGAATTGGCCGAGACAAGTTGCAGTTTGACACCCGAATTAATTATCTCAAATATATAAAAAAAGCTTTTTTTTTATTAATCAAAATAAACAATTGATTCCTGGATAACGGATAAACATATTTAATTATACATACATAATAAACATCCAAGACTCGAGAACAAACATTCGTAATCATCATACAAATATCTGCCCTGACCGGGGATCAAACCCGGGAGTCGATTTTCATAGTCTAGTTCTTTAATTACTAGGCTATCCGATCGTCAAGTATAATGAGAGCGCTTTCGCTGATGGTCCTTCTAATATTCTAAAATTCTAATCCGGAGGTGAGTTGCTGAATAAAAAAATATTTAAAAAAAAAGTTTAAAATAATACCTTACTTTTTTTTCTAAGTTACAAGTGTTCTGAATGAATGACTGTTTCGTCACAAAATAGCCTTTCGGGTATACGTAATTATAATACCTAATTGTAGACGTTTTGCTCTAACTATCGAGAAACTTGCATAGATTAAAACTTCCCTGTAGTTGATTTTGTTTTCCAACAACAACCACGCACGCAACTAAGTACCAACATATAACCATACCAAGTAAAGTGACCGCAGCTAGTATTTCACGTGTTACTATTATTAACGACGTAATTACTCTTAAACTTTCAATTATTACCAGTTGTAGTGCGCCTGGGCACCTGCCGGCCGGGGCACCGGTTCGAGCCCCGGGGGCTTCTGACCTGGATTTGGGGCGCCGGCTGCGCTTTGGCTTGTGGAGAGGATGTGGAAACTGTATTGAATACTATATGTGTCACTTGGTTCATTCACATTCGTAAGACAACGTTTTGGACAAAGAAATATTTACAAAACCAATAAACTGCTTAAAAAAGGAGAAAAAAATCCCGACATTGTCATTTCAAAGTTCAATATTTCAAAAACGGGTGAACCGATTTTAATGCAAGTTAGCTAATAACCATCTCGATTTAACTAGCTTTTGAATAAAAAAATCGCATTGCAATCGGTCCATCCGTTTCGGAGCTGTGATGCCACGGACAGATATACAGACACACAGATACACATATCATATCAAAATTATAACACCCCTCTTTTTCGTCGGGGGTTAAAAAGATACTTAATTAAATTTTGACGATCGAATAGCCTAGTGGTGAGACCCTGACTATGAAGCTTGAGGTCCCGGGTTCGAATCCCGGTCGGGGCAGATGAATACGAATATTTGTTCTCGGGTCTTGGATGTTTAATATGTATATAAGTATGTATTTATCTATATAAGTATGTTTATCCGTTGTCTAGTACCCATAGTACAGGCTTTGCCTAATTTGGGACTAGGTCAGTTGGTGTCAATTTGTCCCATGATGATGTATTTAAATAATGAATTAATGAAACGAACCATCTTCCTCCATATCGACTATCGATCTCTTCACAAGACGCATTAAGTGCCTTGTGTCTCCGTGACATCCAACCATCGGCATTACCAGAAATGAATATGTTAAACTGTTCAATACCAGTATAACTGGTCGCCATAAATATAGAGACCCAAATAATATTATATTTGATCGGCACCTAGCGGTGTTGCCAGGTCGTGGAAATGAAAAATGGCTTTAAAAAAAAACTAAAATGTTAGCTAAATACATAAAGCAGACAGACGGGAGGCGCCTTTGGCTTATCTATGCACTACAATTTTTTTGCCACTTTTTGAGGGGGACGAAGAACACAGGTACAGCACACGTCTGCGCTCATGTCAAAATTTGTTACGTTCCTACAAACTCACACTAAAACAAAACTGTCACACAAATTCCAAAAAACACGCACACAATCAACAGAGCCTGATCATTTTGGTCAGACTTAATGTTAGAGTTTTGGCAGAGGGGAAATCGCGCGTTAACATCTCCATTCCTTTCCTGCTCTATGGCTCTATGGCCAAACATTATCACCGGTAGGTATGTCGATGAAAGCAGCTTTAGGGCAAAAAGTCGTAGTTTGTGTAGAACTGTTTATTACAATTGTAAAGGCAAATATGATATTACATACATATAAACAGGAAGAAACCGAGAGACAAATTACAGAAGAAGAGAAGAAGAGTTCTTGGATTGTATTGTACAGTAGGGCTAGCACGACTGGCCGCGACTTTGTTTGTCGCGCGAGATTATATTACCCATCCCGTTGCATTCTGAGTGACAGAAAAGGACGGGCAGTCGTTCTCGCGCGGGATAGAAGTCGCACTGTGAGTCGTGCTAGACCTACTGGCCTATGATTGGTGGAAATTGACAGATAGACCTCACTCGACACTAGCTAGCGATCCTAGCGGATTTTTGACTCTAAATAGTCCTCATCAACCGCCAATCTATCTTTAGCTATAAAACAGTACCCTGACTGACTGACTGACTGACAGACAACGTACAGCCTAAACCACTGGACCTAGAGACTTGAAATTTGGCAAACATGTACGAGTGGCGGCTGAAAAGTAATCTACCTAACAATGAAACAAAAGACTGTCGTGGCTAATTTTTTTTAATTTTTCTATATAGTCCCCTGCTAGTAAAATGCACTTATAATTTTTTTCAAATATTGAATTTAAACCATTAAAAAAAATCTTTCGGTTTGTCGTCAAAAAAGTCAGTAATCGCAGCCTTCATTTGGTCATCGGTCATAAACCTTCGTCCCCTGAGGTCTTTCTTGAGAAGTCTAAACAGAAAATAGTCACAGGGGGCTAAATCTGGACTATAAGGGGGGTGGTCAATGGTTTCGAAGCCATTGTCTTTAATTGCTAGCTTCGTTATGCGGGCGGTATGCACTGGTGCGTTATCGTGCAAAATCAGAATTCCTTTGCTTAGTTTACCTCGCCGTTTTTCTTTTATTGTCTCTCTTAGTTGATATAGCAAGTTTGAGTAATAATCAGCATTCATTGTAGTTTTCTTCGGTAAATAATCTATGAGCAAAATCCCTTCTGTGTCCCAAAAGATTGTAGCCATAAGTTTACCTGCCGATGGACAGACCTTGAATTTCCGAGGCGGCTTCTCATCCTTAAATTTCCACTGTAACGACTCTTGCTTACTTTCCGGGTCCCATTGTCGAATCCAAGTCTCATCACATGTTACAATTCTAGAAATTATTTCTTCCTTTTTCCCTCTACTCATGTCCAAAAACTCTTCGCAACATTTGACACGCCTCTCCATGTCAAATGCAGTCAACATTCTGGGGACCCAACGTGCACTAACCTTGGACATGTTCAAATGCTCATGAATTATTTCATTGACTCGCTCTTTACTGACGCCCACATCTCTAGCTATCTCCCACTGCTTCACTCGTCGGTCCTATAATATAATTTTTTTCACCCTGGCTACATTTTCATCGGTGACGGCTGAAACTGGTCTTCCGCTACGAGGATCATCTTCCAGGCTCTCACGACCTAACTTAAAGTGCTTTGACCAAAACTTTATAACAAATTCGGAAGAACACGAACTGCCAAACACACGTAACATACGCTGTCCGATCTCCGAAGGCGTATTCCCTTCTTTAGTCAAAAACTTAATCACCGCACGCTGCTCGATTTTATCCATTTTCACCTTTTCTACCGACATGTTTGAAACAATTGTAGGAGACAAATAAACGTGATGCAATAAACAAATGAATGTAATACATTTTGAAAATAGAATAACAAACGAATATAAATCCATACCAGCCAGCATTATTTTTGTATATATTTCTGACCAACGAGATTACTTATCAGCCGCCCCTCGTACCTTGAGTATCCGAGAGGTGCACTAAGAAGGGATTTTCCTAATTTCCACGGGATAGGGAACTAGTCCATTTTGAAATAATTTACGGGGGCAAAGCCGCGGGGCATAAGCTAGTCATTTATTAACTGTTAGAACTGACTATGGTTTATTGTCGTGCCTTTGACATCCAATGGCCACTCCATGCCCTGAGCCTCTTCTCCGAAGTCCGAAATTCGAAGTTTGTATCTGACCGTTTATTCTGCAAATCGGCAGTTGAATGCTCTTTTACACGTCTTATTTTTAAATCTACCGTCGCTTTCGGAAAGACCATGATTGCGAATGCAAGAAGAATGTGCCGCAAGAAACTTGGCACTAAGTAATTTTTTCTATAAACAAGTTACATTAGTTCTTTTACATACATAAAATCTAATAAACAGATGAATTGGGTACATAAAGAAAACTCACTGTATCATTAGAAAAGAAAGAAAAAAAAATCGGTGTTTTAGAAACGAGTGTAAAAAATAATCAAATAGTACTTAGAACAGCAAAACCAGAACACTACGTCGGATTCGAATTTCGGCCTTCGGAGGAGAGGGTCTGTCTCCTTTGCGCTGGCAACTCCGGCGGCCACGCGTCGGCGCCGGGCAGCGAACCCCGCACCTGTCGCGCGCGCATCTGTCCCGCGCATGCGTGTTCAAGGCTTTGCGGGGTGCCGGGTTCGCGCACACCGCACGGGGCCTTACTGGAACCATTGGGTGCCACTTCCGTCCACAAGGTTCCATCTTAGCTCTCTGATATCTGACACAGAATATCGATAATCGTCATAATTTCTCATCGGGTTTCTTTACGATGTTTCCCTTCACCGAAAGCTCATGAGATGAGTAATGATAAGTGGTAGGACCTTGTTCGAGGTCCGTCCGGATCGCTTCCACCATCTTACTCGCTAAGCAGTAGTGCTTGTACTGTTGTGTTCCGGTGTGGAGAGTAATACAGCCGGTGTAGTTACGGGCACAAGAGGCATTTCATATTAGCTCTCTAGGTTGGCAACGCATCTGCAAACTCCCCGGGTTTGCGGGTGTCTATGGGCAGTGGTGATCACTTACCATCAGGTGACCCAGTTGCTCGTTTGCCTTCCTTGTCGTATAAAAAAAAGTTACAAACGTGAGTTTCGCACATGAAATCGGAAAAACTGAAGATTTGCGAGCCTGGGTGCGAACCCACGACCCTCTGCTTGAGAGGCTATAATGTCAAACCATTTATTTGAGGGCATTAGCTGGTAGCACAGTGTAAAGAGCTTATACCTACCAGTGGTCCGACGCCTTTGATGTTTGCGTAAATGCCGACACCGCAACCGCATGGTCAAAGCACCAAGGAGGGCGAAAGTTCCTAACTACTCGGGCAGTGGCGGCGTATGCAAGGGGGCTCGCCCTGCCCGCCCCGCACCCCGCACCCCCCCCGCACGATTGACCTGTCTAGAGGCCTTCGTCGGACGACTGTATAGACTGTGCTGGTAGCCTAGTAGATACGACCTACGGCCTCTCAAGTAGGTCGTGGTTTCGCACCCAGGCTCGCTGCTCGCACCTTGAGAGCTTTTCGGTGAAGGAAAACATCTTGAGGAAACCAGTAGGTCTAACACAACTCGCAGCGCGACTTCTATCTCGTGCGAGAACAACTGCCCGTCCTTTTCTGTCAGTCAGAATGCAACGGGACGGGTAATATAATCTCGCGCGACAAACTCGCGGCCAGTTGTGCTAGCCCTACAGAACACTCTTGCAAAGCTATTCAACGATTCATTCATTCAGCCACACGCAACCCTCAGCTTCTGCCTACAGTCCGTCCGTATGGACAGTCCGGATGGCGTGGACCCGTTCAGCGCACAAATAAAATATAATATGCGATTGTTTCAAAAGGTTACGTCGAAATGATGAAGTGAATGAATTGTTTAATTTAATACTGTTTGTAAAAAGTAACAGCCCTGCTTGCCTTTTAAGGGGCATTCCTGCTTCCTGATTTTTGGTTGTTTTTTTTTAAACCGTTTTGAAATTATTTGTCGCTTCTGTAAAACTATATTGGCAACAAATTAATTTCTTCTGCATTTTTTTCGATTATTATCAAAAACGATACAGTAAAAGCTGAAATTTATTTCAAACTTGACTTGAATACTACATAAAAAATCTAAAGTGTTCCCAAGAAATTCCCTTGGGCATGGTATATGCTGGCAGCGTTCCCTCTTTGGATGGCCAGCCTTCGTCCGAGAAAGATGCCAGCTCTTCGATCCCCTGTGATATCGACTAACCTCTTGGATATTTCAATAAAATAAAATAAACCTGCCACTGACTACTCTAGAGATTTACAAGTCCTAGCGATTAAGTTAAGGCAATTCAATTTATTCAGGCTCACAGTTTAAAAAGATAGGTACCTAACATAGTAATTATATCTATGATTTAAGCACAATTCAAGTTGTTTAGCATGCGTCTTAAGTACGAAGGACAAATTTAAACTGTTACAGACACCGCAAATGACCGCCTTACTCAGTGGCACTCGGCTTAACCACTCCCAACTATTAAAAACATCAATTAAAATAAATCTTGGAAATCCAGTTTCACCAACATAACCACCTGTTCATAACACCAGGACATCATAGCTGTGTTAGAGAACGCATCCACACCAAACCCAGTGCGTTGACCCCGCGCCCTTGACCGCCGCCGCCACCTGGCAGATGTGATGACGCCCTGGTACCGAAAGCTAGCCACCGGGTGTCTGCTAGCCTGTAGGATCAGCTGACTGCCAAATCTGTTTCTAAAGATGTCTCTTCGTTTCGTGTTAAAGTTCCAAGTTTTATTGTTTCATAAATAAGACAAAGGATATTTGGATAGTCAGGTGGTTTAGTTCCTTAATATGGCCGCCAACATTTGTCAGATGTTTTTGAGTTTGAACAATTGATCAGCTGAGTGGCGATGCCGATTTGTTTATTCGTGAAAAGTAACACCTGTCAGATGCCATGCCGCTCTGGTGGCAGTATCTGGCGGTTTGTGGCTTTTAATCAGCTAACTGCTAACTGTATATATTTGTTTAAAATTATACTGCGAGTACGAATGGATGTCCACATGGCTCGTTTTTTGACAAATATTTAATTATCTTAATGAAAATCTAAACGAAAAATTTACTCAGTAAGTGGCTTTTAGATGAGGTTTTTTTTTTAGTCTACCAGTGTTTTCGAAAATATCATGATTGGCAAGAAGAATGCGCAGCAAGAAACTTGGCACAAAGTCATTACGATTACAATAGCTCTTAGGTGCAGTTCATAACCACAAATGAATTATATATAGAAAACTCACTAAATCATTAGATTCATTAGGCCCCTATTTCACCAACTTTACAAATGTCACAATTCAATATCAACTGCTGACTTGAAGAGCTTTCGTTTTATCGCATCTCATATTGGCAAAGAAATGTAGTTCGGAATGTCATTGTAAACTGACAATTGTTAAGTTGGTGAATTAGGGGCCTGAATATAATAATATTACAAAATTATAGAAAAAACAACAACATCCCTGCAATTAGGTCTAAGATATCCCATGGCGTAATCATCGTATTTTTTTTACTCGGTTGTAGACAAGAGTTTTCATGTTATCAGAAAATCTGACCAATCAGCTGTTATGTTTGTGCAATATCACAACTTAACTCTTTAGCTTACATAAACCTTCAGACAGACACACCAGTTATATAGACGCAAAGCTATCACAATCACAACACGACACCGTGCGAACGCTGACGCGACGGTGTCGTGTGTCCGACGCGGTGGTCCGACCACCGTGCTGTGTGAATCTGCGTAGTGTCAGGAAAAAATCGGTGTTGTACGTGGTCAGTGAGTTGGTATTGCTTAGTCAGTGCATTGGTGACAGGATGTAGCCGCGTACGGAGCCTCTACAGTGCCCCGTCTTGACACATTGCACAGCTATGAAGTTTCTGATTATTGGCAATGTTAACCATAGAGGAAAAATGTCAACACTGAGTGTGTCTAACCCAGTAGGGCTAGCACGACTGGCCGCGATTCGTTTCCCGCGCGTTGGGTTACCATATCTCAGGATTTGACCGGAGATCTCAGGTTTTTTATGCTCTTCTCAGGATTGCGGCCGGCTTTTGGAAATCTCGGTGTTTTTAGAATTTTCAGTAAAAAACTAATACAATTATTAAAAGTTGTACTAAAACCAAAAATAGGCTTCTTTATCCTACTATTCATAAAATCAACATTTAGCAAAAATAGCCCTCTTTATCCTACTCTCATCCGATTCCGACTCCCGCTAGCTCGACACGCATCGCAGTCTGGACTAGTCGTGAGGCCGCGTTAAAAAAAACTAAAGCATTAAGTAAGTCTTGCCCGTCACAAGTAAATTCGTCATTCAGGGACAATTTCAATATGGCGGTTTGTTAACATAGTTAGCAAGTTCCATGGAATGACACTGGACACATCGGGACTCGTGCAAAATGGCATACTTTCCGCACTTAATGACAAAAAGTAGCATTTTATTTTTGTCTTTGGGTAAAAGTAACAGAAGCCGTGGCTCCCACAAAAACACTTACCAGGACACCAGCAGTTGGCAGGCGGTGTGTGGGTTAGCCGAATTAACCACTTACGGGGCTTCGTGGAACTATCCTCACCTGTCAGCGGGAAGCGTGCTAACCAAGTGCTAACGAAGAAATGTACTCCTTAGTAAATGATCTTGGTTGTACGTTATTCTGTCCGTATATTGTTGTGAGTCTTTGGGTAAAAGTAACAGAAGCCGTAGCTCCCACAAAAACACTTACCAGGACACCAGCAGTTGGCAGGCGGTGTGTGGGTTAGCCGAATTAACCACTTACGGGGCTTCGTGGAACTATCCTCACCTGTCAGTGGGAAGCGTGCTAACCAAGTGCTAACGAAGATATTTACTCCTTAGTAAATGATCTTGGTTGTACGTTATTCTGTCCGTATATTGTTGTGAGAGTACTATCTTTAAAGGCTTTGTTTTTTTTTTATTCAACGAGGAAGGCAAGCGAGCAAGTGGGTCACCTGATGGTAAGTGATCACCACTGCCCATAGACACCCGCAACTCCGGAGGGTTTGCAGATGCGTTGCCAACCTAGAGGGCTAAGATGAAATGCCTCTTGTGCCCGTAATTACACCGGCTGTCTGTTTGTGAGCTTCAAGAATAAATTTGACCTGTTTTTTTTATGAAGATCATATTTTACATTTACGTCTCGCCACTGGCGTAGCGTGTGCTCCCAGAGGAAGGACTACGGATTAGTCCGAAACATGTAGGGCTATACTCGACTGACATACGTGAGTTATCCGTTTATTTCACTGTGATTGAATCACACGGTAGTTTCATGTTAGAAGATCATAATTTCGTTTTTTTTTACAAAAAAACTGTAATGCTGTAAAGGCTGAAATTTTGCATAATTGTTACTAATGTAGAGCCATCCATAAAAAAAATAAGTAAATTTTTTCTTAGTATGGTTTACTTTTCGGTTCGCACCTCCTGAGTTTTTCGGCATTTATGTGCGGAAATACATTTTTAATTTATCATTAGCTTTTCGGTGAAGGAAAACATCGTGAGGAAACCTGCACACACCTGCGAAGCAATTCAATGATGTGTGTGAAGTTCCCAATTCGCACTGGGCCCGCGTGGGAGCTATAGCCCAAGCCCTCTCATTCTGAGAGGAGGCCGGTGCCAAGCAGTGGGACGTAAAAAAGGTGGTGATGATGATGATGGTTTACTTTTGAAATAACAAATCAACCTTTTTTCTCGAATTCGCGCAGATGTACAATTATTTCTTTAGCACGGTTCGCAGTGAAAGGACGTAGCTCAAAATTTCTCGTTTACCTGTGTTAACTGGTGAAGTTTTAAATCATCTATTCAAACTTATAACAATTGCCAAGGTGCGTTACAGATATTATTTACAATAGTTTTTTTTATTAGCCGTTCGGCCATGTCAACGCCGGGTTATTGACAGAAAAATGCCGATAACGTATTTTTTAATAAAAAAGCTTTCTTAGCGTATGATGGTATCGCTTTTAAATCGACGTTAAAAATATTTATTGATTTTTGCCTTTCGACGCTGAATGTACGAGAAACGCATATTTTAAGTTTTATCTTCTGTTAGAGCTTGAGTCTAGAATAACAGTGTTAAGTGGATCGCGGTTAATTACATTACGAAAAAATCAAATCTAGAAGGTACTCGCGGTCGATATCCCGTTCTCATTATGTCCATGTCCAGAGTCTAGAGATGCTCAAAACCATAGGGTTTGTAAAGATCTTATTTTTGTAGCTTTTTTTTGGTCCGTCTATAGTAACATTTTCTAATGGTTCTCATTGTTCAAAACGTATCTCGTTACACTTCTTACAGCTAATGGTGTGACCCTTCAGAACCAACTTACGACCGAGATCTCATCCAGTCTCAAAACTGTATCAAATTTCAATTAAAGCGTACGGTATGATTTCTGTGCGTATTCGATTTTGACACGTTACGTTCCCCTCGGCGGATGCTCTGCTTACCTGCTTTCTCCTTTGTGCGGGGTTCGATTCCCGGCCGAGCGTCACTAAGCTCGCCCGGTTCCCATACGGCGCAAGGTGGCTTTGATCGAAAAAAAAAATCGTTTGTCAAATTTTGCGGTTACTCACGGGCGGTGGTCAAGAACAGAATATAAGAGTGTTTTGTTTTTAGTGTTATAGTGCAATATTAATTAAAATGCCCAAAAGAACACGGTGATGCGTCCGAGAAAAAGCAAAAAAGTGAAATTTAAGTGACAAAAAAAAACAAGATGGCGTTGCGGCACGATGCTAATATGGACTCGAATTTCCTCACCGCCGACCCGCCGCCCATAGGCGACATGGACTATCAACCTAGAACCGACTTGGCGTCGGAATATTTTAATACTTTCAATCAAATATGCGAAACGTACCGTCCGGATTCAGACGTCAATCTCCGCCAAACATCGGACTCGCTTCGGCTGTCTTCGGAAATCCTAGATGGAGTACGGTCAGAGTTTATAAATACAGACTTCTGTAATGAGAAGAGAGAGTATGAGGTGGAGAGGTTTTTAAACGGGAAAGAGGAGCAGATATTCCAGTTTGGACAGCCTGATGCGTCTGCGCTGCTCAGGCATAGAGCGAGACGGAGATTCAATGAGGAGCACGGACTGCCGCCGGCTACTACTAGTCAGGAGAGTGGGGTGAGTACGAAATTTAAAATTTCAGAGTTTTCATTTTCGCCCAATGTTTTTTTCACAAACTTGTTTTTTTGTTCGAATTTACAGTTCGTCGAAATTTACTTTCATGATGAAGATGTTGTTAGCTTTCGAATTATCGATTCGACTCCTAATCTTTATTCGTGTGCATTGCGTTTATTAATATTTTGGTAACTTTACATTATGACTTTTGCCCACAAACATTACATTATGGTATTTGCGTGACCTTATTATAAGTAACTGATAAACGTTTCTAAAAATAACCCGGGTACAACTTATTCCTACAGGAAATCGGTACATATTTGAATGCATTCGCGCTACGCCCCTAAAGTTTCTCAGAAAAATGGCGCGCGCTCTAGAATCGTCTTTGTTATAAAATCATACGTCATACTTACATACATGACACATGATTCCATACTACAGCCAGTCGAGTAATTAGTAATTATATCACGTTTTCAAAAACAACTGAACAGCGGTTGAGCTCAATCACAACTGATGGAAAGTGCTGATGAGGCCAAAGGCGACTCACTGGTTCAGTGACAGCCTCTTCACTCTAGCCTTGAAGATACTGATTGTATCTGTCCGGAAACACAGACGATGGAAGCGAATTCCATTCCTTGGTAGTTCGTATTAAAAATGATGCGACCCCAATGATATTACAGAGTAATAGTCATTAACACACTGGCGATTTGCTAGCGAGTTTTGTGTTGAGGCGACCACGCAGCGTGTTCGCTGCGAGCGATATTAGTATGAAGCACTCTCTCGCAAATCTCTAGTGTGATAATGATAAGTGATAAGACTCTTAAGATATGTGACGTCCCTAGTAAATTGCGTTTGAAAATTGTAGCAATTACATAGTTGCATTAGACATAATGAAAACGGGATATTGAAAGCGATTACCTAAGGTTTGATGAGCTCTCGATATTTCGATTTCACGATGCATGTAACTGCGTCGAAATATCGGGAGCTGATCAAAACTATAAGGAAATCGCGGTCAATATCCAGTTTTCATTATGTCTAATGCAATTAACCGCGAATCATTTAAAACTGTGGATGCATACTTAGTTGGTCGTCTCGTCACTTTTGTAGTCGTTTGAAGTTAACTGTTTTTTTATGAATATATAACTCGGGCGCGGTAGTAAAATATATATATCTACTTCAAGTTTATATGTTATAATATCATTTTGCTACACTATAGCTTCCATTACCCTCCTACGGCTATAAAAAAACTCGAAAAATGAGTATCATGTAAACAAATTTTCTTTTAGTTTTCATTTAATTCAAACTAATAATTATGAAACGTTGCCAGAACACTGCTGCGCTGTCAAAAATTGAGCTAATAAATAAAATAATACATTCAACATTTGTCTCTAACTATTATTTAAAAACAAATCAAAGTACTTGGCATGAGATGTTTTACATAACTATGTTTTTGATGGTATCATGATTTATTGTTACATATATTATCTACAACACACGTGTCAACCCGCCATATATCACTAAACCCACTCGAAATTTAATAAAACATAACAACACACTAGAACATTATGCCAAAGTCCTGTGTTGACATATTAATTCACTCGAAATTATGTCTCATCATTATAGATACAGAGTTAAGTTTTGGCCGCCCCATAAATAGAGCATTGGGTATCTAGTTTGCTGGCTGCAACGCCCACTGCTCTCAAAATTACAACAACCAATTATATATGCACGAAAATAGCTGTGCTAAAAATATATATGTTGTATGAGCTGTCCAATACGTTTGGATACTATTCATGAGGCTATGACGTTCTTTAAAGGTTTGACGTATCAAATTCGTAAAATTTTTCCCCAAACATTTTTGCAGTAATTATGCATTTTTATTAATTGTTTTCTTTTTTTATAATAACTTTCCTTTCTGGTCGCAGAAGGGTACAAGATTCCATTTAGATAAAACTCTAGTTTTTGAAAACAACACAGTTTGAGTGGGATTTGTCAAGTAAAGAGCATCAATTATCTGCCCTTATTCTATTGTGAATAATACAATCTCAGTTTCAACCAAATTTTATGCTAGTGAAATAAAACTGATCACTCACGTATATAAGTCGAGTTTGGCCCGACATGTTGCGCACTAATTCGTACTCCTTCCTCTGGAGCGCACGACCCAGCGGCAGCGAGACGCACCCAGAGGCAGGACTACGAATTAGTCCGAAACTTGTCGTTCTAAACTCGACGTAATGTACGTGAGTGATCCGTTTTATTTTACCATGATTGAGTCTCACGGTAGTTTCATGTTAAAAGTGGCATATTTTAAAGATTACATATTTTTAAAGCTAGGCCGCGTTCCCGTACAGTCAGCAGCAGAGGTCGCTAAGCAACCGAAGCGGTCGAAATGATCTGACACAAGCTCTTATGTCTATAACAATAGAGCCGTGCTTAGATCATTGTGAGCGCGTTGGCTGCTTAGCTACTTCTGCTGCTGACTGTACCTCAAGGTAGCCTTTTCCTGGCTCTACACTTCCTACAGTACGATAGCTGGCAGACTACCGTTAGATACCAAGATATAATCATACAAAAACCCCTTTCCTACACTGTAAATATTGCATGAATCACGACGATCCCGCCGCATCCTGTTCCCATGGCATTGTGTGCGCTTCCTGCATCACCAGCAAGTCACAAGCTGGAGCGGGTACGGTCCAGCGCCAGTTACAAGCTGAAGCGGTAGCGGAGGAGGGATTTAAACATTTTAAACCACCGGGGTGGTGGTGCATTGACATAAGCTGCGTTAAACATAAATAAAGCTTCAGGAAATAATACGCGATTAAAATGATCTGCAAGGAAATAAGCTTGCAAGAAAAATAAACTGCACATAATGAAATTTAAAAAGTAAATAAAGCTTCAGTATAATTAACACGCATTTGAAATAATCTGCTCTCTTGCAAAGAAAATTCGTGAAAATAAAATTTGGGAAAAAACGCGAATGAAAAATTAGATATTGGAAAATAATGATTTTGGTCAATCGATCTAACAAACCTCAGTGTTCCTCGAGTTCTAGAATTGAAGACGTTTCTTCTGAGGAAAAGGGTGGCTGAATAATTAAAAAAAAAATCGATACAAGCTTTTTTGCTGACTGTACTCGCTTTTTCATTCGAGCTACATATCTGTATCAAATTTCATGTCAATCGGACCACTGGAAGTGAGTAAAATTCGACTTGCAATTTATATTTGACTTAAACAATAAACATGCAAGTTAAATAAAAACTTGTAAAAATAGCAGTAGTTATTAACAAAAGAACAGACCTTCATAAATCACGGAATTCTTCCACCGCATCCGTGTCATCAAATTCTTTTTTTTATTCTTATTATTATTTGTCATTTATTAACGCCGCTACCGCTCGTGGCTTGCTCGGCGCGCTTCCAACGGGACTTTCTTTTTTATCCAGGATTCATGAAGACGCCTCAATGAATTCGTAGTGGGCTTTCACAATTAATTTAAATTAATTAACGGCATAGAGCATGTATCAGCGTTTTGTTTCCGACTTTCTAGACATCTGTTGCATCTTTAGTTTAAAAAGACATTTATTTTCTACTCATTAAGCTACTCTCTTGCTTTTCTTCCATTTTGTGCTCATTTACGAGTATACTATGTCATGACTATAACCTAAACTTGAAAAACTTAATAAACCCCCGATATTTTCATTTCAAAGTTCATTTTCTCAAAAATGGCTGAACTGATTTCGAAGGAATTTAGTCAAGACTAATCTCGATTAGGAGCTACGATACGATGCCACAGACAGACGCACAGATGCACACGTCGAACTTTTATGGCACCCCTCTTTTTGAGTCGGGGGTTAACAAACCCACTTGACTTTTAATCGACCAAAATATATCTCAGTGCAATCTTTTTGATAACTGCACTTTATTGTCATCCAATTTGCATATCTACTTATACCAAATTTCTAGTCAATCTGGCTCCTATTTCACCAACTCTACAAATGTCAGTTTTCAATGACAATTCGGTGTCAGTTGCTGTCTTGAAGAGCTTTTGTTTTAGCGCGCTTCATATTGGCAAAGAAATGTAGTTCGATAGTTCTAGTTCATGTTAAAAATCTCGCAGTTCCCAATCAGCACTGGGCCAGCGTGGGAACTGTATGTAGCCCAAGCCCTCTCATTCTGAGAGGAGACCTGTACCCAGCAGTGGGTCGTACAAAAGGCTGATGATGGTGTTAAAAAACTAGTTCGCATTGTCATTGCAAACCTTAGAGCAGGAAAGGAATGGAGATGTTAACGCGCGATTTCCCCTCTGCCAAATCTCTAACATTAAGTCTTATCAAAATGATTAGGGTCTGTTGAGTGTGTGCGTGTTTTTGGCATTTTTGCGACAGTTTTGTTTTAGTGTGTGTTTGTAGGAACGTAACAAATTTTGACAGCAGCGTAGACGTGTGCTGTACGTGTGTGTTCCTCGTCCCCCTCAAAAAGTGGCAGAAAAATTGTAGTGCATAGATAAGCCAAAGCGCCTCCTGTCTGTCTGCTTTGTGTTGCAAACTGACAATTGTAAAGTTGGCGAAAGAGGTGCCTGGCCGCTGCTAGCGTGTCTTGAGTCGTACGTAAGACTTGACCAAAACATTGAATTTATTCAAGTTTAAAGTATTTATTTCGACATAAAACGTGGGTATATCGCATGGCAGAATCCATTAGGCGAGATAGGGACGGGTCGAGAGTGTCGGGTTACTGTTTCGGAGTGGTTAGGAAAACAACGCGATGGAAACCTTTGCTTGTCACGTAACTGTTCAGTTTTGTGAGATTCTGATGTGCCAGTTTAACCTAAGTGATTTTGATGTGTCGTTAAAGTTAACATTGTTTTTAACCCCCGACGCAAAAAGAGGGGTGTTATAAGTTTGACCGCTATGTATGTCTGTCTGTTAGGAACTATTAGCATCTATTTGAAAAATATGGTTCTAAGACAGGTTTTACCAAAATCGGTCCAGCTGTGTTTGAGATATTATGTTTTTTAATTGAAAATGTCGGGGGGGGGGGGTCAAGTTAAAATCAAAATCGTGAGCTCGTTGATATCTTTGATATGTAAAAAGCGATAAAAAATACCCCCGACATAAAAAAAAAACCTGTAAAAAGTTAAAAATAATCTGGGCCTGGTTCTTTAATTAGGAACTATGTTAACTTTTGCGCAGTCGGGTGCCGTACCTACGGAAGGCCTACAAGTACTTATAAAAAGACGGTATAATATAGTATAGATAGTAGTAGTATAGATAGTATAATAACTATAAAAAAAAGTCCCCATGTGCCCCTAGTAGGCATGCTTCCGTAACCGACGGCTCTAGAAAAGGCGCGAGATATCTGCTTCATTTCCCTGTGCTCTTTTAAGGGGTCGCCTAATGAGGTGTACAATGCCCGTGATAACACTTTGTTGCAGCTTGTTACAATGGCGGCTGCAATTATCTGCACGATTAATATTTCGTTTACGTGACTACAGAAACGTGGTTTCTTAATTCTGTCATTTAATTTATGACCGGAAGGCGATGTGTTGGTGGCCTCCCGCAAGGGAGGGACGAACTGTCAAAGATCGCGGGAAGCCATTGGCTGCGGATAGCACAAGACCCGTCGGCCTGAGGGTCGAGCACGAGAGCACGACTTTACGAATGCTGCGTAACGTAAAATCGAATAGTAAACGTTGTCGAGTTTGTTTGACGTTTGGAACAGCGCCCGCCCGTGAGCGTATTTGGAACTAAAATTTAGTATGAGGTTTACGCAGCATTCGTAAAGTCGTGCTCGACCCTCTGGAGATCCGCGGGGAAGGCCCCCGTCCCTACGTCCAAGCCCCTGTTTCACCATCTTTATAATTGTCAGTTTTCTATGGAAATTCGAACTAAGTACATTTCTTTGACAATATGAAGCGCGCTAAAACAAAAGCTCTTCAAGTCAGCAGTTGACACCGAACTGTCATTGAAAACTGACGATTGTAAAGTTGGTGAAATTGAGGCCAGCAGGGGACGTCTACCCGCTGATATTATAGGGATGATGATGATGATGATTTATTAGATGCTAACCTTTTTTATTGTGTAAAAATTATATCTGTGCCCACATGTCATTTTGACATTTGGATTTGCAAGACTCAAAAGAAAATAGGGGTCACTAAGACTAATAGGGACTTAAGAGTTGTAACTTTTCATGGCACCTGTAGGGCATTTGCGTAACTATTTTGACACTCGTCATCGGATTGAAATGTCAGTTTTTGTACGACCGTGACAGCTAGCTGTTTCCGAATTTCCGATACCAATTGTCAGCTCATACGAAATGAACGCGATTGTGATCACGAGGGAGTCAGACAATAAGGCTGCTGTTTCCCAACCCACACCTCGGAACTACAGTCCAAGCCCTCTCATTCTAAGAGTAGGCCTGTGCCCAGTGGTGGACGTAAAAACGGTAAAAGAGCTGTATCTGTAACACAGTACTTATAAATTTGGTTGAGCGATGACAACTACTTTGATGGTATTATGTTTAATTTAATTAGGCTATAAAACAGCTCTTAAATAGACATGGCTGATGCCTCTCTATTTTTAATGATGACCGAACAATATTGTTGGAATTATAATTTTAAATCAATACGCGGTTACGTGGCCGGCTGTGATATGACGAATACTAGTTTCTTTGGATTTGGGTGGCGGAGTAAAACGATTATTGGGTAGAATTTCCATCGAATTACGAGTCGATTTTTAGGGTTTCCTTACCTTAAAAGAAAAAAGAAACTAAACCCTTAAAGCGTCATTTTATTGTTTGTCGCGAGTAAATCAAATTCTAAAATCTATACTTCTCATTATCTAGCTAGAATCATGAAATTTGTCACGAACACAAGTCAAACCCTATATGGAACGCACACCTTAGATACGACGCGCACTTGGCCGGGTTTGTAATATTTTATATTAAAAATATTTGAAAAACTTTGCCATTAAAAATTCACTAAGTACATTGAATGAATTCAAATCGATTTACAGGGTAAAAAATATTGTTATAAGAAATCAATGTGTGTGTGTGTATGAAATAATGAAAACTCTAATTTTAAAAATCGTTTTGAAACAAATAGTAGAGTAAAAAATTAAATAAAACAAAAACCCGTCCTCCTAAAAATAACTTGCGCCCATTAGAGATAAGCTAAACAGTCTTTAATATAGTCATCGGCTGATAAGCCGTCAGCCTGTTTTAATTCGCAAGGTGATGTGTATTGTATGACACATCCATCGCTGCTGTGATTATGATTACATTATGTACATACATACATATTTTGATATCTTTAAGCTGATTGTACACGGTAAAGGGGGCGTACATTTAATCATGTGATGTATTTTAGCAACAACTTACCCCCCCCCCCCCTGGTGATACGTGGTGAGGTTTCAGACTCCCCCTTTCCCAAAATCACGTGTATTTTTATGTACAGTCTCTAAAAAAAATAGTAATGTGTTCATTAAAAAAGGTATGATCTAATTTAATTGAGAAAAAATAAACACACGTGATATCGATATTCAAAAATTCTTAACATTATTCAGCAAATAGGCAGTTGAATGCACTTTTACACGTAATTTTTTTGAGCCTACCAGCGGTTTCGGAAAGACCATGATTGCTAAGAAGAATGCGCCGCAAGAAACTTGGCACATAATCAGTTTTTCTAAAAACAAGTTACATTAGCTCTTAAAATACGTAACCACAGATGAATTACACAAAGAAACCTCACTGTATCATTACATTGCCATTAGAAAATAAAAAATATCTCTGACATCCTCCCCCATGTGGCGAGATGTGGATTTCGACTAATGTGATTGGTCCATTGTCCATTGCACCGTGGTGAAATAGAACAAACAAAATAGTTTCGCTAGTTATTTAACTAGTAATGATAATTATTTTATTTCTTTGACAATAATCTGTTTATAGAGGCGTCGAACAAGATAAAATGGGAATCCGGCAGGTGTACCCTGTTATCTTCCTCGAATGACTGACTGACTAATGACGACTTACTGAATAGGTGTAGGTAAGTCAATTTTAACCGACATCGCCACTGTTAGAGTCTGACTGTCGAAAGTTGTCCCTAGTAGATTTTTTTTTATACGACGGGGAAGGCAAACGAGCAAGTTTGGGTGGGTGAGTAAGTGATCACCACTGCCCATAGACACCCGCAACCCCGGGGGGTTTGCAGATGCGCTGCCAACCTAGAGAGCTAAGATGAAATGCCTCTTGTGCCCGTAATTACACAGGCAATAATTATTTAGCTTTGGGCTTATAAATACTAAATTGCATTATAGCTCTTTATCAATATTGCCAGATATCAAAACTTCTTGGTCTCAAAAAACTTAAATTGCAGAATGCCTAATTTTTTTTTTAAAAACACCGGAAATTTAATATGGCCGAATTTCAAAATAGCTTAGTCTCATAATGCCTAAACTCACAACACTTTCACGGCATAACAACATATGCTTAAAACAACCAAAGCTCAAAATATCTAAATTTGTATTACACGGAGATTGTAAATTTTTACATAAGATGAATGTTCCTTTTTCTGCCGCGACGGTAAAAAAAGGTTGAATTCTAGATAATATGATTAAATAAAGGCAATTTTTATAGCACATATTCCTGTTTTTTTATTTAACACCGTAGTTGCCGGGCACGTTGAACAGGAACTATATCGTGAAAAAAATTAGGCATTTTGCCATTTAGGTGTTTTCAGTTTGAGTTATTTTAATATTTTGTCATTTCTGTCATTCGGCATCAGCAGGCATTGTGCATTTCAGTCTTTAGGTATTTAGACAATATGACGTTTTAGGTCAAAGTCATAATGAATTACGCTCATTTTAATAATGAGACAATTTGAAATTTTAGGTATTACGAGCCCATGGTAATTTGAAAATTAGGGGTATAAGTTAATAAGGTATTATGAAATTTGATGGTTTTAAGCCCAAACCATTATTTAGACGGCAACATTATGTCAAATGTCATAATTGAGAAATGCTGCCCAGCGATCTTGGTCGTGACTCTTCATTAAATCTGGTTACCTGTGCCCTAAGCACGACTTTACGAATGCTGCGTCATGTAAACTCGAATAGTAAACTATAACGAGTTTGTATGACGTTTGGAACAGCGCCCGCCCGTGAGCGTATTTGGAACTAAAATTTAGTATGAGATTTCTCGATCTCGATACGATAACCGTAACGTAACGCAGGATTCGACAAGTCGTGCTTAGGGCACTGATTCCTGGTTCCTACTGAACCAGTGGCCCTATGTCCAGCAGTGGACGTCTTTCGGCTGACGTGATGATGATGACTGAACCAGTGGTCCACGCTTTTGGGCTCATTTTCACTCATCATTAGGTGAGATTGGGATCAATCGCTGGTCAGTAGCCAGACTCTATGTATATGTATGTATACTGTATGCAACCGAGGGAGGGGAGGAAGTGGGGGGGGGGTGCAGTAACTTACTTTACTAGTAAATATACTGGCATTAGCTTTATTCTTTTATTTTTATTTTTTATTTATTTATTCAAACACACTTACATCTACACACATATCATAAGTCCTCTATAGTGCGTTCAGAAACCGTAGAAAATGACCAGCATTGCAGCACGACGTGGCCTCCCCCGCCAACCACCCCCACCAGCAGGTCCTGCAGTAAAGTAATAAATAGTCATTACGACATCGAATTCGATATCGTAATGACTTTTCGATATCGAATTCGATGTTTCAAATTTGAAAACCAACGTAATTTACAATCATAGTGAAATAAAACGGATCACTCACGTATATAAGTCGAGTTCAGTCCGACATGTATAAATAATAATGTGATATATATAAATTTTTTTACAATAAAAAAAAAAAACAGTTTACGAAACGTCCGCTCGGTATGTTTGTCTATGATTAAAAAAAACAGTCAAATTCGTGACAGGTATGATATGATATATGCCTTCGGCTTCTGAACCCATCTTAGAGTACTTATAATATGTGTAGATAAAGTAATGTATGCAACTGCACATAATTAGGCCTTAAAACACTCGTGTGATCCTATTATGAAACTCAGCTTCGCCTCGTTTTATATAAACACACTCGTGTTTTAAGAACCCTCATTATGTAGCAGTTGCATAAACTACTATTGCACGAAAAATTATTGTGACAACCCTCGATTACGAGATGTATGTACCTTTAACATGAAACTACCGTGAGACTCAATCATAGTGAAATAAAAACGGATCACTCACGTATATAAGTTGAGTTTAGCCCGACATGTTTCGGACTAATTCGTAGTCCTTCCTCTGGGAGCGCACGACCCAGCGGCGGCGAGACGCACACTGCCAGCTCACTGCTGCACTGCTAAACTCGACTTATATACGTGAGTGATTCGTTTTTATTTCACTATGTATGTACCTGCTACATTTAACAGCACAGTTATATCAATAAAGCGTATTATTATACATACATATAAATGTGAATTTTGAGGTGCGATCGGTTGCTTGCCAAATAATATACTGACATCATGCACGTTACTGGACTCATAAAATGAACCAAATGCCAGCACTCGATGGTTTTAAAAAAAAGCTGTATTTCGCATATGATTGCTTCTGATACCAAGAGTCGTGCATGTAAGGGAGTTAATTAAAGAAACTTTATTTTATTTTCTAGTAAAAGCTCAAATTACCTCTTGGAATAATAAAGCCAGCCGTTAAATATACTATAATACCCACCCTTTTATTTATAATTTGTGCTTAAAAGCTGCGTTTACGCAATTACCGTTTTACCTGGTGCCTTAAAAAGCACACAAGGCTCCGAAAGCACGCGGTTTCACAACACGCAGTCATTGTGCTTTGGAAAGGACCGGTTGACTTAAACGGCTGGGTACTGCACTAGTTTGGGTCGAGTCTAGAAAAGGGGGCGTCCTTTAGCGGCCGGTGGGACTATGTGCGAGGTCCGTCCGGAACGCTACCACCATCTTGCTACCAGCAGTGCCTGTAACGTTTGTTCCGGTGTGGGGAGTAAGACAGCCGGTGTAATTAGGGGCACAAGAGGCATTTCATCTTAGCTCTCTAGGTTGGTAACGCATTTGCAAACCCCTCGGGGTTGGACTTGTCTATGGGCAGTGTTAATCACTTTCCATCAGGTGACCCACTTGCTCGTTTGCCTACCTTATCGTATAATTTTTTTTCACGTGACATTTATAGCAACTTTTTAACCCCCCCCCCCCGTGATACGTGGTGGTAGTGGATAGGTTTTAGACTACCCCCCCCCCCTTCCCCTCTTTGTTACGGGTACAAAGTATCTTTAAAAAATAAAACAGAATATTTTCTTTTAACAACATGGTAATAATCTAATTCTGAAAAAATAAATACACGTGATATCTCACTACACTTCCTTCTCCCCTTGTGATATTTCGTTGATTTTTACCCGTGTTGAACAAATGAACTATTTGTATCTTTTGGCAGCCAGTCGTAAATTCGTAACAAAAATGCTTTGCCTAGCGTCTACGAGACTTATCTACCCGACTATTGCCTAGCCGACGCAAGCCTAATTGTCATAACATGATACATCTTGGTAACCTTCAATTTCTCTCTCTTCCGCAGTACGGCAGCGACGAATTCGGCCATGACTCGCCGAGCCGGTACGCCTCCCCGAAGGGCGCCGGCGGCGGTGCCTACCAAGAGCCATACTATGCTGGCGGAGAGTGGGCCGGCGGCTACTACCAGCCGCCGCCGCCGCCCTACCAGCACGACACTTACGGGGCGTCGCCAGGTAAGGACTCGAAAAGACTTCAGGCAATTGCGCGGCCCCTTTCCCCATTGGTCGTGAGATTTTACTCGTTTCCTTAAAAACCCATTTTTTAGTGTAAATACGTTAATCTGTTCTGAACTTGCCTATTTAGCCTTATTTTAGTTTACTATTTTCTCCCTCCTCTCCCCCGCGTGAGATTGGGCTCGACCCCCGCTCTTCCCTTCTCTTGTCTCCGTGAGACTTTTCAATATGCGTACTTTTAGTGTAAATACGTTAATCTGTTCTGAACTTGCCTATTTAGCCTTATTTTAGTTTATTATTTTCTCCCTCCTCTCCCCCGCGTGAGATTGGGCTCGACCCCCGCTCTTCCCTTCTCTTGTCTCCGTGAGACTTTTCAATATGCGTACTTTTAGTGTAAATACGTTAATCTGTAAAAGAAAAATTACTGTAGCCATATTTTAGTGTAGGAATGCAGCATGTAAAGCATGTAAAAATGACACAGAATGGATTAATTAATATTGCCATTTGTGTAACATGTCACGATAGGTACTTGCGCTGCGTGCACGGAGATGGCTACGCGAAACTTTTAAGAGTAGTTTTAGTTGCTTTGCGGGTTCTGCTTTGTTCTGTATTCTAAGGGACGAGCCCTATTTTTTAACCCCTCGTAAGCTTAACGTCACGGATCCGTGCCAAATTTACTTATCTTTTTCCTTTTTTTTGCAATCATCAAAATTAGTAGATATTAAAACGAAAGAGACTTGAATGCAGTTTGTTTTTTTACTTCCCGCATACGATGCGATAATGGTCCTTCTCACCTTTCCAGGGCTGCCGGGCGCGCCGAGCGAGCCGGCGGGCGGCGGCGCCGAGCTGCCCCTGCCCCCGATGTCCTCGTTCCGCGCGGCCGCGCCGCATCACTCGCCCACAGACCCGATGCTGGTCGCCAAGCCGCCGCTGCAGCCAGTGAGTATCTATACCTATAAAACAGTACCGTAACTGACTGACTGACTGACTAACAGACGACGCACAACCCGAACCACTGGACCTAGAGAGACTTGAGAAGTGCATTAAGAAGGGATTTTTCGAAATTCCCACGGGATAGCAAACTAGCCCATTTTGAAATATTTCACCGGGGCAAAGCCGCGAGGCATAAGCTAGTATATACCTATAAAACAGTACCGTGACTGACTTGACTGACAGGCAACGTACGGCCTAAACCACTGGACCTAGAGACTTGCAATTTGGCAAACATATACCTTGAGTATCCTAGAGGTGCACTAAGAAGGGATTTTTCGAAATTCCCTCCTAATAGGGAACTAGCCCATTTTGAAATATTTCACGGGGGCAATGCCGCGGTGCATAAGCTAGTCGAACAGTAATAGAAAAACGTCACCCTTTTAGAAGTCCCCTAAGAGATGGTTACCGCCTCTCCAGATGTACGCGTCAGCGAGCACCCCGCAGGTAGCGGGCGCGGAGGGCGCCGGCAGCCTGTCGTCGTACGGCTCGTCGCCGTCCACGCCCGTGCACTCGCCGCCGCCGCTGCCCGCAAGGCTCTACCACAAGCACTCGCCGCACCACGCGCATCTGCACCACCACCCCGCTCAGGTAACTAACTAACCACGGACCAACCACCCTCTGTACACCGCATCTTCTATAACATACTTGGAAAGTCATTACGAAAAAAGCCGCGGTGAGCGGGCCGGGGGAATGCGTCGCGATTGGTTCATAGCGTGTCATCTCGCTTGTCATCTGTCGAAAGTGAGCCGCGATTCGAGGCTAGATAGATTTATAGGTGCAAATGAGCATATGCGTTTCGAAAACGTTCGCCCTAACATTTGGTGTCCAGAGGGTGGTTGGTCCGTGTAACTAACATTTTGTATTTTAACAATTTTAAATGATTCGCGGTTAATTGCATTCGACATAATGAAACTGTCATCAAACCTTTAAGGTAATCGCGATCAATATCCCGTTTTCATTTTTGTATTTTAATTTCTTATGTCAACCCGTTCGAAATTATTTTTCAAATTTCAAACTGAAACGTAAATGGGTCAATCAACTTTTCTTCGTCACTCGTTGCCATGGAGATGTCCCCCGGGTAACTCATCAAAAATATGTTTTTCTAAGGCGGTGACGTTCGCCCGACGATCACGCCTCTTAGATGGCTTCGTCTATTAATTTGAATGAATCAGCAGCAGAAGTTCGGTCCGTGTTTCCACTGTCTCAGATTTACTGTTAATATGTGGACTAGCTCTACTCAGCGGGCTTGCAGCGAGTCCAATATAATGACTCGTTCAGGATGCTGTTCGGACTGTCGCTATTGCGGTGCGTCGACAATGTTCGCGGAGGCGCACGTGGACTGCTTTTTTACTATCGTGAGGAAACGATGCTCTCCTCAGTCGCAGTCGCGGCAGCTCGAATAGTATCCTGGGTTTATTAGCCCACCACAGGGACCAGTACTGCTGCAGCGCTATGTGCAGCTGGATACGCCTGTAATACCGGTGCGGTTTAATTAAATTATAGAATACTAACCGCAGCTTTAAGATTGTAACTTCTAACACTATAAATAAATAATTATCATGGGACAATTGACACCAATTGACCTAGTCCCAAACTAGGCAAGGACTATGAGTACTAGAGAGCGGATAAACATATTTATACATATACACATTAAACTCCAAGACCCGAGAACAAACATTCGAATTCATCATACAAACAAATGCCCCGACCGGGGATCGAACCCGGGACCTCAAGCTTCATCGCCAGGGTCTCTAACCACTAGGCTATCCGGTCGTCAATGGATTTAAAGTCCGAAATAAATGATTTTGTATTATTAACTAACCGTGCTTGTCCCGGCCGCAGTCCAACTGGGTGGCGAGCGGCGTGGCGTCCCCGCCCGGCGCGGCGCCGGCGCACGCGCTGCCGGCCGCGCCGCTGCCCAACGGGCACCACCACGTGCCCGTGTTCCCGCCCGCCGTCATGGTGAGTCCGCCGCACACACACATGTTACTCTACACAGCTATATGCACAGCAACACGTGTGTAAGCAGATACACGTTACGTTCATAGACTCTGTACAGTGGAGGGCATAAATATCATGTATCTACACACATATCATAAGTCGTCGGTACGGTCGTAACGTCGTTTGGTACGCGTGCGGAAGTGTCATTTTCGCTCGGGCCTAGACACCTAGGGACTCTGCATAATGACATACTTACCGCACTTATATCAAAAAGTACTATTCCATGGTCTCGAAGGGGGAAGGGAAGAGAGTACCTTGCATTTTTTATGCGAATAAGTCCCGTGTATCATGATTATGTGTGAAAATCGCGAAAGTTTAAATCACTACACATACATACATTACATATGTAATTAAGAGTTTTATTTTTTCAAGCATGTCTTCTAAGCATGATTGTTTTTTTAATAGTAATAGAATTTTGGACTACTTGCATATTTTTAATTCGGCAAAACGTTTTTGTTCTGACCACAAGAGTATGAAAACTTTGGACAAACTTGTTTTATTCTATTAGGTAAGTATTATGTGTAATATTCCAATGGTTCAAGTTTATAACTCTCAAAAAAAAAGACGGCTCGCGCAAGTAGCTGCAACGTTTTGTCTCTCAGTACGTCCTATTTTATTTACATTTGAGTTAACACGCAGAAAGTTGCGCAGATAGCAACAATATAATTGACAAACAACACTGACGGTAGCCTATTTTCTGAGAAAATTAGTGAAAAATAGGTTTTAAAATGGAAATGCCACAGTACTCTCCTTTTTAGGGTAGAATTTTATATAGGAGAAAGCACTGCAGTTTGCTGTTGCGCTTAGAAAGGGACGACTTTACACACAAGAGTGAGAAGAGACGTTAGTTTTGTCACTCTAATATGTAACGCTATCCCTTTCTAAACGCGGTCCGCTGTCTCCCTAAGACCAGGGGGGCTAGCACGCGCGCCATTTTGTCGCTTGTCGGTCAGTGCGTCCTTCACTGATTCCATCACTATGAAAGGGACGCACTGCGCGACAAGCGACAAAATGGTGCGCCGTGCTACATGTACTGAGGCCTTACTGTCTCGGCTTTGCTTTGGGGATTTGTCATCTTTTTCTGTCAAACGGTACAGATCATGTGAGAAAGAGATGGCGGACGCCTGAGCGAAGTCGAGAGAGCTAGACAATAAGGCTTCTGGTTTTTAAATATGTTTTAAAAAGGAAGTCAGAACTAGAACTAGTGAACTATTCCTCTCCTCCACTAGAAAGGTTGGCTAGTAGATATCCCTTGAAGAGATAAGTCCGACTTACTTAGGAGTACAATCTGACTCAGCTGAATAATGATGTACTGAGGACAAAAATGTTTGCTGACTCTTTAAATGATTGGTTTTTGTTTGTACTGACTTTCATAAATGCTTGTCACGAGTTTGAATTTGATAGACATTTTTTGACGACTTTATGCTAGTAAGGGTATCTACTTTGAGCACGTGAGTATGTGTTTAAATATGTGCTTGTGCTGATATAAATTATACCTAAATGCTCTCAGTGGAATCCTTTTGTAATTTATTTTAGTAATTTAATAAGCTAAATATTCAGTGCTTAAACAAATATTTGGCTTAATTAACGAGTTGTAGTATTTTTTTTTAATAATAGTTTTCGAACCGTATAGCTGTGGTTTACTATTTTCATGGGGGTTTTTCACAAATTTTATTTAGACGAATAATAGAAGTTTGGTGAGAATTTGTGAAACGTCCCCACAAATTTACTTTTGGAAATTAATCTAAATTTGTGTTTTATTTCCTTTCCTACAGAATGTGCTATGATTTAAATGATAACGTATTATGTATTTTTATTGCATTGACTGGCGAGCTTTACCGCGGTTTTATGGTTTCGCCGGTAAAATCCGCACGTATGGTACGACAAAACCGCGGTCTTGTGAAAGAGCAGCCAGGATTGCGGTAATCTAACTTTACCGTCATAAATTTCGCCCGTAGCTTTTCAAGTCATGGCACATTTTAGTGTTTTTGTTGTGTTTTGTTTTTTTTTTTATATCAGCGACTAGTGTGGAGCTTGTACCGTTGCCCTTAGATATTTTAGTAGACGTAGAGTGTGGTTTAGTAGCTAGCTTCTCATACCCTAACAGGAAAACGGACGTACATCATAACTGTCCCCTTCGCCGCAAAAGATAACATATTAAAAATAACAATAATTGTATTACACAATAACAACGCTTGTATTTTATAGATTCGTTCTCCTTGTTATCTTGAAGGAAATTATGAAAACAATTAATATTTTTTTTAAATCATATGTAAATTAACGGTAACGTTTGGTAGTAATCGTGTCACGAATTTTGACGAATTCTAATAAATAATTGGATATACTGAAGAAGCGTACTTACTCCGTTGTACGTACAATCAACGGGTGTCCACGAAACGTGTGAAGGCTCAATTATTTGGGACCCCGCTGTCGGTTAGTGTCTCAATAGTAGGCGTGACGCCGCGGTCAACACGTGTTTAGGTTTAGACGACGTTTTAATAACCACCATATAAATAGCTACTACATGGTGCTTCGGTCAGGTAATGTTAAGATATTTGCAGTCTCAATGACGACATCAAGGGTCTCAAAAGTTACGTTCACGGTTCGCCCGTTCAGATAAGTATATGTAGTAGGGTATCAATAGAGTCTTAATGGTGTAAACGATAGTCTTGTGAGACCCAGGGGTCTCACTCGTGCTTGGTTCTCAAAGTTGGTTACTCGCGGTCTCACTCGTGTAAATGTCAATTGTGCTATGTATCAAAAGTTAATTAATCGGAGTGTCAATCCTATTAAGGGCCTCGGTATTAAGATCTCAGAGTGTAATTCGTGCTGGAGTCTCATAGTTTCGGTGTTACTCGTATAAGGGCTTCAATATTAGGATCTTAGATTATACCTCATGCTAGGGTCACAAAGTTAGTTAGATACTCGAGGTCTTACTTGTATAAGGGCCTCAATATTACGATCTCAGAGTATACGAGTAAGTTGTGCTAGGTTCTCAAAGTTGGTTTCGGTGTCTTACTCGTATAAAGCCCTTAATATTACGATCTCAGAGTATCACTTGTGCTAGGGTCTCAAAATTAGTTTCAAGATCTTACTCGTAATAAGAGCCTCGATATTTAGGATCTCAGAATATAACTCGCGCTAGGGTCTCAAACTTAGTACTCGGGGTGTATGGTCCGCTCCACCGCGGTCGCTGGTAGCTGACGCTGGCTATGCGCAGGGCGCGCCGGCGGAGCAGAGACAGCTCGACGAGGCGATGGTGTTTCTGCGGGAACACTCGGACGTTGTCGTGAGTATTTACAACATAATTATCAAGTCTCTATCTCACCAACGTTACAAATTGTCAGTTTATTATGACAATTCGGTGTAAATTGCTGACTTGAATAGTTGGCAATGAAATGTGGATCAAATTGTCGTTATAAACCGCTAGTGAAATAGGGGCAAGCTTCTAGTGTAATTATTGACACAAGATAACGTCTCGATCGCTTTCGCGGTAACGTCTCAATTACCATGGGCAAATCGGCAGCGCCTCTAGCGGCACGAATAGGCAACGTGCTATTCTCATAGTATTTATTATACGCGATCGAGTATGTTTTGGTCGTCGATTAGTCGATTACACTAGGTGCTCAGTTAAACGATGATACGGCAGTATTTCATTGGGGAAAAGTTACATATTATAATATCTATTAAAGGCATTGATGTACAATGTCGTGGTGTGGAAGTTTAAAATATAGTTCTGCAAAGTATTTTTTTCTATATTTTATCACGTGCATTATGTATGTATGAAACATTTAATTGTTTGATTGGCTTCAGTTGTAACTAGTTATTTGCGTGGCATGGTTTGATTTTTGCTTGAGTATTTTTGTGCAGTAACAAACAGTAGTTTTTTTTTTTATTAGAAGCAATGTTTTTATTAATAAAAATGTTTCTTCGGCACAAATATTCGTGCAAAAAATTGTTTTCCTAGTGGCAAGCGTTTGTGAATTGTCCATTATGTTAGTAAGTATACAAGTGATTAGAAGACTGAATGCAACGAATGCAGAGATTACTTGGATACAATTTTTAACTCTTACCTCTGAAATCAAAAAGTAGGCAAAGCTTGTACTATGGGAACTAGACAACGGATAAACATACTTCTACATCTAAGATCCAAGAGCAAATATTTGTATTCATCATACACATATCTGCCCCGAACGGGAACCCAGGACCTCAAGTTTCTTAGTCAACTTCAAAGTCAACCAGTCAAATAACTCTTATATAACGCGTGCTAGGCAGACGCGCGTTAAAAAATGTAGTTTGTAATTGACACACGTTTGTAAGTGTTAAAAAGAAGTACTCACAGATTATTGATTTTGATTTGTTTTGTATTAGTGTAAATAAAAAAGATGCATTAGATATTCCTGACAAATAGCAAAAATTCTTGACAAAAGGTCAAAATTCTGAATACATGGTAAAATACTCGACAAATGGGCAAAATTCTTGACAAATGGGCAAAATTCTTGACAAATGGTCAAAATTCTTGATACATGGTAAAATACTTGACAAATGGGCAAAATTCTTGACAGATGTCTAATATTCCTGACAATTAGCTAGAATTCTTGACAAATGGCTAAAATTCCTGACAAACTGCCAAAATTGGTAATATGTCAGGAGAAGTCCTGACGTCTGGTAACCGACCCTGGTCGGCAGCGAGTCGGTGAGTGTAGTGCGTCGGCTTGCCCGCAGGGCGCGCGCATGGAGGAGCGGCTGGACGACGCCATCAACGTGTTGCGCAACCACGCGGAGGCGCCCGACCTGTACCCGCAGGACGCTCCCCTGCACCACCAGCCGCCAGGTAACACCGCACCTAACCCTCTTTTATTTTACTATACTATTCAATCAATTTCCTCGAAAAAATCATCTTCAAAGGATGTATATTATACCTGCATGGCTCGGAAGTTCGTTTTGTCGAATACTGGTGCGATTTGTTTAGTTTTATTTTTTTTAATTATTAGAAGTCCAATTTAAAATCGATTAATACGTAAAAAAATATATGAATACAGAAAATTATTTTAATGAATGTAGAATTATATTTGAGTGAATTTATCGTAATTAATATAAATTGTAATTAGTAAACTCACTCATCATCATGTCAGCCTCTAGACGTCCACTGCTGGCCGGCGGCCTCCCCCGCGGCTCTCCACTCACACCGGTCTTGTGCTTTCCGCATCCACCGCGGAACCGCGATCTTTACTAGGTCGTCGCTCCATCTTGTTGGAGGCTTACCGACAACTCGTACTCACTTCACGTCGTAAACTCACTGAATGTCAAATTTCATTAGCAATAGAAGTTTTACTTAAAACGTTTTTGCTTACATCAATATCTATAGCAGTCTTTTAGTATTTTTATTTTATTACACATTTTCAGTAGATACAAAATCAGAAGAGACTTGATATCAGGTTTTCTCTTTTCCGCTCTGCCAAGTAGATGCCAAATAAATGTTAGTAAATGTTTAGGGTTCAGTTTTCGTAAACTTTCGATAGCTATCTTTGAAGTATATAGAACTTGTCTGTCCCATAGTGTCGCGGCTGGGTGCTCCGCTGCCGCACCTGCACAGCGAGCCGCCCGTCAAAATGGAGCGCCAGCTGCTCCCCAACACTAGTACGTACCACACGTCTGTTTGTCTAGCTGGCCGCAAGGACGCATAAGTCAAGAGGACCGCCAGTGTCTATGCACGTCACCGACACCAATGACATTAATAGTTGTTCGAACCGCAAAATGCAATTGCGACTTGACCCCTATCCCAGGCGCGACACTGCCGTGCCGTGGCGACCGCAGACCGCCTTTCCAAGCCCCGTGCAACCCGCGCTCACACCCGCTCGCGTCCAGAAACGCACACAGCCGCGAGGTCGTTTTACTGCACACATGCGTCAGTGTCGTTGCTTGTTACGTTAGTGATTAATGTATATATTCTTTGCCCCTATCACCAACGCTACAGCTACAAGCAGCGGAGTCCCTTGATTCGTCGACAAACGTTTTAATTTCATCTCATTTTCATTTCATCGAAAGACATTTTCCGCTAAAATCAGGATAATTTTATTGTTTATTGTGTAGGTTAGGTTAGTTTTTAGTTTTTAAATCAAAGGGTTGAGAAAATAAGTCAGAAAATAGCTTTCGTTGAAATGAAACAACCATGAAACGTGTTTCGGCAATTCGATGATAATCCGTTAAGCAGAGGTCTAAGTGCCGTACGAAATTAATGGTACAGAGACCTCTCTGCATTGAAACTCGTTACAGCATGCTTGTTGCTTATTGTTTTAAACTAACGCGTCATTGCATAGACACTGGCGGTCCTCTGTGATTTAATCGTCCTTGCGAGAACTATGGTTTACGAGTATGTTACTGAGATGTTTTTTTTTGTTTGCAGAGAAACGCAAAGAGCCCCCGGACTCCGGGCTGGACTCGAAGCCTTCTTCTTCGGGCTCCGCCGACCTCGCCAAGCCGCCGGGCTCGAAGCGCTCGCGGAGATAGTAAGTCACCTCTCATACCACTAACTTACACTCGGTGTTATAACCAGTAGCTCTAGCACAACTCACATTGCGACTTCTATCCCGCGCGAGTACAACTGCCCGTCCTTTTCTGTCACTCAGAATGCAACGGGACGGGTCATATAATATCGCGCGACAAACAAAGTCGCTGCCAGTCGTGCTAGCCCTACAGGGATTGGATTTTACTGTGCAACACGGCGGTCTTAATATGGACATGATCAACATCCTGGGACCTCATTCGAAAAAAATGCTATCGATATGATATTGTATAAATAGGCAGCTTAAATTATAATTATGACATTATGTGCACATTGTAGCCTTCCATTAAACATTTAGATTATTTATTGTCGTTTCGTCAGAAGTTTAAACAAAGCATGGGAGTATACAATACAATAACTCTTTATTGAACATAACATAACAAGCAAAACAGAAAAAAAATACTATACGATGTTATTTTACCCCTTTTTTTATTTTCATCTGATGGTAAGTGATCACGTTAAAACGCTCTTAAAATTTATTTCATGTAATAAAATCAACAACATAATAAGTCCTGGAATCTTGAGGTATAACACTATCCATATTAGCATAATATTTGAGGTCATTCACCCCGTGTTGCACCGGGAATCCGATCATTGCTTAAAGGGGCTTCCAAACGGGCAATGTTTTGCTGCACCTTGTGGCTGCACTATTGGCAACTAATTTCCCGGCCACCAATATTTCATTGCAACTGATGGCCGAGCAATCTATGGCTGGGCAATGTGTTGCGATATGTCTGCTCATGATGCAGACTCTTAAACGGGCTGCACAAACCGGCAATAACGGCTTAGGAAATCACACTTGTCGCAGCAGCTTTATTATATTCTTTTAAAGAAACAGAAAAAGGAGAGATTGTGGATTTAAATATTCCACAACTCAGAGTGTAAATGTACTTTATTAATCATGTCAGCCGAAAGACGTCCACTGCAAGGCTCTCCACTCACATCGGTCTTGTGCTTTCCACAACACTTCATTAATAAAATCAATAATTGTCTCCTTAGACCACGTAGAAGTCATTTTTGTTTATTAGCTTAACCTCGAAATAACATGCAGCTGATCCCAAAGCACAGAATATAGCAATTAATCACGGCGTCACTCACAGCAATCTTCATGTCGCGTAGAAAAGGATAAACTGTGCCATAACAATTGAGAGCCACTGAAACAACAATAGGACTGGCTGAGCAATGTTGCAGTAAAAGCGATCGCCTAGCGATCGTCCGGCAACCCATCGGGGCAATATCGGCCATAAGTGGCAATACAAAACATGTTTGTCTATATAGAAAGAAAGAAAGAGAAAGAAAATGTTTATTTGGTGCGTAGGTAACAGTACAGAAAAAACATTACAAATAACGTATCAGCAAAATACACCAAAAGGGTTGCCGTTCAGCATGTGTCATGACTGGAATGTCTGACGCTGCTTTTCAGGGCAACCAAACAGGAATTAAAAACTAAATTCATTATTAATAAATAAGTAAGACGTGGCTGCATGGACATGGCTTCCTTTGGCTATCCCTAATGGGCTATATGGCCGGGACATTACTGCAGTATTGCATAGTCTAGCCAGTTATTGCTTGCAATGTTGCCGGGCCAAAACATGGCCTGTTTAAAAGCCCTTCAAGACGTACAGATTGAGCCTCAGGGTTGTAAAGGACTTCCTTGGTCCACTGTACATTAATTAAGTCCTGTTTTTATAATGTGTCTGTCGGTTGTGTGGCGGGCGACATCGGCCGACGGTTCTATTCTGACAGTCCGAACGTTGTATTACCAAGTTTCTTACACGACTTAGCTGGTTTTAAGCTTTGATAAAAAATTCGAAATGTCGAATGTATTTGGTCAATATTATGTTTTGCTATCACAACTGAACTTGGTGTCACATTATATTTTATATCTTACGGGCTGTATGCCTTTCTGTCTGAATCTGTAATGTGTCAGATCGGATACCTACGCAGATTTTAATACTTGATTTTTCAGTGTCTTTCTTGTTTTTTTTTTATGAACAAAATATGTACCTGTTTACAAACCGTTTGGTGAGAGTACAACATTAGATTAGATCGTTTAATTAATTTAAGAACTGTTCGTTTAATTGATTTTTGTCTCTGTGAATCTCTAGCCAGTCCAGAATGGGACGGTTTAGGTTTTTCAATTGTTTTTATGCGTATGTCAAATTTAGTCCCATGTATGTCTGTGTAGTCGTGTCGCATGTGTTCGGACTGTAGTGTATGTGTGGTTCTAGTGTGCCGGCTGCGCCGGCGGCCGACTTCGCCCGCTGTCGCCCGAGCGCCGACGCGATGTAAGTCTACAACGCATCATAATGTACCCGTTGAGATCCGAGAACCACAGGGCTAAGTGAGGGTGCGGTTAAAAGTGTTAAGAAAACTTTTTTCTTTAGATATCTTTTACTTATACAGTATATAGATACTCTAGTATCTAGTAACGTGTAGAGAAAGCGTAAAAGCGAGTTTGAGTAAAACAAGTTTTAAAATACACTCTCACGCAGTTTCTATTTTTGTCTGATCTCTCGTCATAATAATACGCGTGCGACTACACGTCAACAGAAACAAAGCCAATCAGCAGCAGAAGTAGCTAAGCAACCGAAGCAGCCCCAATGATCTGCACAAGCTCTTATGTCTATGGCAATAGAGCCGTGCTTAGATCTTTGTGACCGCTTCGGTTGCTTACTTCTGCTGCTGACTGTACCGTACCCATTTGAGCTAGTTTATATATAAAAAAAGACACGCACTTTTTCTGGGTTTTTGTATTTCTTATTAATACATGTAAATGTATCTACATAGAATCACGAGTAGTATCGATTGTAATAAGTGAAAGTAATTGTCTCCAAATATGTATTCTTTTCCGTCACCTCTTTCATATACACTTATATGAGAGTAACGGAATGGAAGTACAAATAATAATTAAATTTTAACACTTTCCAAACAAATCCCAGATAAACAGTGTGTGTAGTTACGACTTTATATGAAATGGCCCATTTACATCCATTCTCCCGCTTGTAAAATTATTATCTATTGTTGATAAATTAAAAAAAAAAAAGGTGAGGTGTCATCCTTGTCTGGCGTCACCTGTCGCTCCCAATCTGTCACGCTCAGTTTGACAATGTCAATATTGACAACAGTCGTTTGTCTCCGTAATGTCGAGTGTCAGGTTCGAGTCCTGCCAGCTGACATTTTTAATTGTTTTCACAGTGTTACATATTGCTGAAATAAATGTGTTTGTCTGTAATTTGTAAGATTCCTCATTTAGCAATTGTTGTAATTTCTAGTTATAGCAGTCAGGCACCGGGCACTGAGTGAGTATGCTTCAGACGTGACAGAATGGTAGCGGCGGTTACGGCTGAAGGATGACCGTTACCACTCTCTACCATTACATTGACATTTCTTACCATTCTTTCTCTCTCTTCATCGCAAACGTGTGGAATAAAGCAGAATTCTCCCGGCCCCTATTTCACCAACTTTACAATTGTCAGTTTTCAATGACAAATCGGTGTCAACTGCTGACTTGAAGAGCTTTTGTTTTAGCGCGCTTCGTATTGTCAAAGAAATGTAGTTCGAATTGTCACATAAAACTGACATTGTAAATATGGTGAAATAGGGGCTTGATGTTAGTCGATCCGACCATTGGTTGTGGCTCAAAAGAATGGAAGGTTTGACATAGGTAAACAATTAGACAATCATACGTCATACATACAAGGCAAGTTTAATAAAAGCGGATATACATATTGGATGCGCCTTTCAGAAACAAGTCGCTTCTATCCTTATAATTGTTTCATTTAAAAATTCATGTGAAAAAAAAATATTTTAGTCACTTCCTGAACGAAATGAAGTGCTTTTTTGTAAAATGCACGTTTTGGAAAATTCTGCTTTAAATACACGGAATCTAGTACTAACGGCAACGCATTATAATGCAGAAAAGCACGTGCTCGTATCATCAGTTGTGCGTTGGCGTTCGTGCTGATAGTTTCCCGTATTGTTTTTGTATCGGTACCATTGCGATACCGGTACCAGTATGTCTCTTGTATCGGTACTACACCGGTTCTGGTGCAACTCTTGTCCCGTTACTGTCCTTGTACCGGTACCATTCCGGTGCCGGTACCGTTATTGTACCGGTACCATCAAGATTCAAGTACTGTTCTTGTACCGGTACCATTCCGGTGCCGGTACCGTTAATGTACAGTCGAGTTCTTCAATATCTGTACACCCAACGGTTCATAAATATCTAAACACGGACCTTGTGTAACTGGCAATAAGGTCTGTGTATAGATATTTTTGAACTGTTGATTGTATAGATATTGGAGAACTCTACTGTACCAGTATCATCAAGATTCAAGTATTGTTCTTGTACCGGTACCATTCCGGTGCCATTCCGGTGCCGGTACCGTTATTGTACCGGTACCATTCCTGTGCCGGGACCGTTATTGTACCGGTACCATTCCGATTAGGGGACCGTTGTTATACCGGTACCATTCCGGTGCCGGTATTGTTATTGTACCGGTACCATTCCGGTGCCGGGACCGTTATTGTACCGGTACCATTCCTGTGCCGGGACCGTTAATGTACCGGTACCATTCCGGTGCCGGTACCGTTATTGTACCGGTACCATTCCGGTGCAGGGACAATTATTGTACCGGTACCATTCCGATGCCGGTACCGTTATTGTACCGGTACCATTCCGGTGCAGGGACAATTATTGTACCGGTACCATTCCGATGCCGGGACCGTTATTGTACCGGTACCATTCCGATGCTGGTTCCGTTATTGTACCGGTACTATACCGGTCCCGTCCCATCGGCCGGATGACTAACCGTGCGTGTGGCAGCTGCTCGTCGGCGGACGAGGACGACGTGGACCCCGACACGAAGGCGGCGCGCGAGAGGGAGCGGCGGCAGGCCAACAACGTGCGCGAGAGGTGAGGGGGGGGGAGGGGAGGGGAGGGGAGGGGAGGGGAGCGCTTTACCAGCAGACGCGGTTATAAGGTCGCACAACGGTTTTAAGGCTTAGTTATGCAGGGCTGCGTACATTACTTTATCTACACACATATTATAAGTACCTACTCTAAGATGGGTTCAGAAGCCGAATAAAAACCTGTAAAAAAATTAAAAAAAAAAGCAAGGAACTGTCATTAAAACTGGTAAGGCACTTCCTTAACCGATTGATTATAGTGGATGGTGTGGGATTTGAGCGCGCAGCGGCAATAAAGTACAAGATTAGACTGTATACAGGGTGCGTTATAATGAACCGTCAAGACTTCGGCTAGGGGCTGTGTAACTCTAACTGAGCGCCCTTGTAAAGTTTTTACTTAAAAAAAAACAATCCCCCACATTCGTTGCCTCTGCTGGTTGACAATATGCATTGAACATAAAGCAGACAGACGGGAGGCGCCCTTGGCTTTACTATGCACTGCAGTTTTTCTGCCACTTTAATTTCTTTTTTTAAACTTTACAATGGTGTTCTTTTAGACTTTACTCAACCCTTGCCTGAATTCTTGACGGTTTGTTAAATCGAACCCTGTATAGTGTATAAGTACCGGAATCAGAGGGTTGAGCACGAAGTTTTCCAATACTGCGTAACGTAATCGAATATAGTCGTCCCACGATAACTCTGCAACGAACTGACAACAGTAGAAATCTAAAGTTTGTTTATGGCAACACTGATTTATAGTCAAACAACACGTTTTGAACTTTTGATTAGATTAAACATTAAACAGGTCATCGTTCATTCGCCATCCACCATTAAAATACTTCTCATATTTCGTTTTCTATATATTTTTTACCGTACAACGGCAAAACTACTAAACACTGTCAAAATTGTCCTCCAATGGACAGAGCCATATTTAAAATAAAAAACAGCAGTTTTTGATTGCTACTACCATTATTAATTTTAATTAAAGAAATGTCTGAATGACATGAAAATTTGGAAAAAAGTATTACCACAGCTTGATTTTTCTGGGTTGCCAATTAATATCTTATGCAGAGTTATCGTGGGACGATTATAGTAACGTTGTCGGGAATTATAACGCTTGGAACAGCGCCCGCCCGTGAGCGTGTTTGGAGCTAAAATTTAGTATGAGGTTTCTCGATCTCGATACGATAACCGTAACGTTACGCAGGATTCATAAACTTCGTGCTCGGCGTACAGAGTTGAAGTCACGCACACAACAACATGTCACATGTATAATATAACAGCGGAATTTTGAAATTAGTGTTCTCTCACCGTTCGCATACCGGTCAACTCTCATGCCGCTGACTGTCACACTGCACTACCAGACGTTTCATTGTCATTTTTTTTTAAATCAGTGCTACTTAAATGTCGCGTAGGTGAAGCAGACACGTCAGAGGTGAAAGATGGTTACGTTACCTATTCAACGACGTGTGTGAAGTTCCCAATCAGCAATGGGCCCGCGTGGGAACAATAGCCCAAGCCCTCTCATTCTGGGAGGAGGCCTGTGCCCAGCAGTAGGACGTAAAAAGGCTGGTGATGATGATGATTTATAACTTATAACAATTATCATACCTACTTTAAATACTTAGTGAAACATTATTACACAGAAAATTAGAAAGACTTGGCTTACCCCCGGCAGTGGAATCCAGAACTATGCCATTTAGTGTCACGTGCCATACCCTAACACCAAAGTTAGTAATGATGCATTCAAATAGCAACTGAAAGAATTTCGACGTCGTAACTCTAGTGTGTATGGCACATGACGCGAAATGTCAAGGATCCGGGTTCGACTCCCAGGGCTAGTCATATTTTTCTTGTTTTCTATGTTTTCATGTTTCAATTAATATTTACAGTATAATTAAGATACTTCATTGGGATTATAATCTATAACAATTAAATGTCATAATCGTCATCATCATCATCAGCCTTTTTTACTTCCCGCTGCTGCTGGGCACAGGCCTCCTCTCAGAATGAGAGGGCTTGGGCTGTAGTTCCAATTAAATATGTTAAAGATTAATTAAAAATGTAAAGAAGCCATCTTGAGCCTTTATCTATAGCTATAAAACAGTACCGTGACTGACTGACTGACTGACTGCCAGATAACGCACAGCCTAAACCACTGGACCTAGAGACTTGAAAATTTGGCAAACATATAGGTACCTTGAGTATCCTAGAGGTGCACTAAGAAGGGATTTTTCGAAATTCCCATGGGATAGGGAACTAGCCCATTTTGAAATATTTCACGGGGGCAAAGCCGCGGGGTATAAGCTAGTATTATATAAGCACCACCCTCGTATTGACTCGTGTAAAATATCTACTGTCTCTGTCTGTACCATGACCATTACATTCTCCTTGAGCCAAATCCAAATCGTTGGTTACATACGTAATTAATCGCCGAGTTATTTTATGTAGTCAGAATGTCACTTTGCTCAGGTTTGCAAAGTAAGTGAGTGATTGTATTGTATAGAAAATAAAGAAATAAAGACAAGTGACAAAAAATTAGATACGAGTACAAAGGCTGACTCATCCCTTTAAGGGATCTCCACCGGTCAACCTTAGAGTGGTAACAATAGGTAGTTAATTTAGGCACCCACAAAGTATCCGATTTCGCTATTGTTCTTAGATACTCTTTTGAGTTTGCGCTCTAAAGTGCTTTAAATAGTGAGTTTCGCTATGAATGAATATTTTTTTTATATTAACCGTTGATATTTCTCTATCCGTACTGGGCCCGTGTGGGAACGTTAGCCCAAGCCCTCTCGTTCTGAGAGGAGGCCTGTGTGATAAGACTAGTAAACTAGACTACTAGTAGACTTGTATTTATTTCTGCATTTTTTATACAATAAAGCGTTTGCTTACTTACTTACTAATTTTACATTGAAATATTTACGGGTGTCGTCAATATTGGAAATATTTATGATGTTTTTTATTAAGTCTCGTTTGGATTTGGCTTGAAGGTTTCTTTTGTATAATAAAACTAACATATAATCCCTATGTATTATAGTTTCAGCACCATTCTAACAACCCGTCGCAGTATGTCAAATATTACACAATTTAGGTACTATCCTAAACAAGTTTAGGGTTGCATTTTTCTAAGCAAGTCAAATTCCGCTTATACGTGGTAGTATGAAAAACTTACCACTGAGTGTGGATTTTAAATAAAATTTATAGCCGTCTCTATCGCTCTACTTATAGTGTGAAAGAGACATAACAGCAAACTAGGTTGTAATCGTTTTTCTACTTGTTAGGAAAGAAGGTAAGTCCTAATTTCAGTATTTTAGGTCATTGGGTGTGCTGGTTTTCACTACGAAAAGGTACTTGCATGTTTTCTTTCATTATTCCATTGGTGACTAACAGATGTTTTTTCCGTCTATAAAACACTATGCTTGGTTTATTTTAGCATTAAAAAGAAGGAAACAATCTTGACATGTACATATTTTTATTGAAAAACGCTTTTTAAAAACAAGTAACCGTTATGTATAAAACCTTATTTATTTATTATTTATTAGCAATATAAATAAATCAGTCTCATTGTTATTTAATTGTTGCTTATTTTTAAAATGCGTTTTTCAATAAAAAGGCATGTCAAGATTGCTTCCTTCTTTTTAATGCATGTCATGTCATGTAAAATCTCTAAAGTGACAAGCATTTCATTTTGTTGGGTAATATTTTATTTGGGCGATAAACGATTAAATATATTTTCACAAATATTTTCGCATTGTCATTTTCATTTTAAGATGCAGATTAGTCTCACTTTAACTCAGTTTTTCTCAGTTATATTCTAAAATAAAAAAGTAAATTTGTGATTTTTTCTTTGGAAAAGGCAGGTTCCTAAAACATTTTCGATTCACAATACTAACTTTACATTTTAAAATAACATTCCTGGTGTCACGCTTTGGTCTCGATGATTTTTTTAAACAGGACATGTGCCGTCTCTCTCTCGCACGCCGCCCGTGACCGAGGTAACACGTTAACGTTTAATTTCTTAATTTCTTGATCAATATGAAATACCATGTTCAATTAGTGATGAAATTTTCTAATGACGTGTATTTTTTACACTGAGCAATGTGAAAGGGAAACGTTCATTTATATGTCGTTTGTCTAAAATTTTAAACAGTCTTAAATTGATCAGTTTGTGATGTTGGGTACGCGGGGCGCACTGCACATTAAGAATCCCGGACTGGTTAAGCCCGGGGTTCGTTTTAAACTAGCTAGCTCAGGGGTCTCGGGTGAGGGGGCGAAAGGAAAGAGTGAATACCAAAATCCAACACCAATTTATTCATCTAACATAGGTATCTTATGTATTATTATATAGTATGTCTAAGTATTCACAAATAGGTACGCGGCCGGCGCGGAAAGGTTTCGCAGAACCTTCAAACGGAAGTGTGTAACGGTGGGCTATGACGGGCGCGCACGGAACCCTAGCGGGAGGGAAGGATAGCTAACGCTAGTAGGTAGTAGTTAGGTTTCCCTACCGTTGGTGTTAATCAGGGATCCTTCCGAGACCGGCGGACTATACCGCCAAGGTCGACCCGTTGGATCCCGAGCTACATGCAAGAGGTTAGGTTGCCCTACGGTGGTGGTTAGTCAGGGTACCTTCCGAGACCGGCGGACTATACCGCCAAAGTCGACCAGTTGGTTCCCGATTTACATGCGAAGGGCGGTAAGGGCGGAAGGCGGGAGACAGGGGTGTCCCCTGATAGCGCTTACGAAAGTCGGAACGGGCGGGACGAATTCCCACGAGCCGCCTGGCGTTCTTCCCTTCTGAGCACTCACCACTGGGTGGACCCGTGTCGCATGCAGAGGGCAGAAAAGGAGCGGGGCGGGAGGCGGAGGCACTAGCCGACGAGCACTTGAGAGAGTAGGAACGGGCGGTACGAATTTCCACGAGCCGCCTGGCGTTCTTCCCTTCTGAGCACTCACCACTGGGTGGACCCGTGTCGCATGCAGAGGGCAGAAAAGGAGCGGGGCGGGAGGCGGAGGCACTAGCCGACGAGCACTTGAGAGAGTAGGAACGGGCGGTACGAATTTCCACGAGCCGCCTGGCGTTCTTCCCCTCGGAGCGCTCCCCGACGAGTGTCCACCTGTACTGGCGTGCGGCCCGTTTTATACGCTGCTGCGCCTGTTGCACGGTGTCGGTGGTGGGGCGGCGGCCGCGCAGCGACGCTGCGTGCGGCCTGTGACGTCACTTCGTCACAAGTTTAATGTAACTTTCTGTCGATTCCCCTTTTATATTTGCCATGGACACCTAGCATAAACAGTGCAGCTACAAAAATAATGCTCATAAAAATCTTCACTATACCAGCCTGCTGGTGGATAAATATTCTAAGTTAAGAAATCTTGATATTGCCGTGTAGAAAACTGATTCGACAAAAGTCACCAGCGCTCTAGCTACTCGTTCATCGTAGTAGTATTAGATAAATAGGTAGCGTCAGGGTCGCCACACATTTAAAAATATCTTCCAAGCATTTGAATCTGGGGGTTACAAAACTTGACGGAAATATGGGTAGATGGCAATTGTATCGTCAGAAACGTCAAACGGACCTCACACATTTATTAATGCCATTTCCCGATATTTCATCTGTTTTACTCCCCATGTCTTTATCGGGGTATGGATGGCGAAGAATCGTATGCGCATTTTTGTACGTAGCAGTACTATAATGTATCCTGTGAAGTGTAAGTCGCTATAAGCGCCACATTTGCGACAGTTGCTCGTCGGCGGACGAGGGGGATGACGAGTGCGACCCGCAGGCGAAGGCGGTGCGCGAGAAAGAGAGGCGGCAGGCCAACAACGCGAGGGAGCGGTGAGTGGCACGCACGGGACGCGGCTCAGGAGATACGGAGCGGGGGGAGAAGCGGCAGGCCAACAACGCGAGGGAGCGGTGAGTGGCACGCACGGGACGCGGCTCGGGAGATACGGAGCGGGGAGAGAGGCGGCAGGCCAACAACGCGAGGGAGCGGTGAGTGGCACGCACGGGACGCGGCTCGGGAGATACGGAGCGGGGAGAGAGGCGGCAGGCCAACAACGCGAGGGAGCGGTGAGTGACACGCACGGGACGCGGCTCAGGAGATACGGAGCGGGGAGAGAGGCGGCAGGCCAACAACGCGAGGGAGCGGTGAGTGGCACGCACGGGACGCGGCTCGGGAGATACGGAGCGGGGAGAGAGGCGGCAGGCCAACAACGCGAGGGAGCGGTGAGTGACACGCACGGGACGCGGCTCAGGAGATACGGAGCGGGGAGAGAGGCGGCAGGCCAACAACGCGAGGGAGCGGTGAGTGGCACGCACGGGACGCGGCTCAGGAGATACGGAGCGGGGAGAGAGGCGGCAGGCCAACAACGCGAGGGAGCGGTGAGTGACACGCACGGGACGCGGCTCGGAAGATATAAACTGAAGAATGAGTTTCAGGTTTTACCGTTATATCTCGAATTGGAATGGAGCCCGAAAGAGGTGTCTAAATCATTACATTATTAAATTTTTAAATAATTACTGTAACAAGCATACAGGGAAGAAACCGTTCACCCTAGACATCCGTGTTTTATTAATCAAAATAGGTATGACATTTATAAGGACGTATGTATGTATATTTTATAACACGATTAAGCAGGTACATTAATAACAGGTGCGAATATTTCACATACTGCGACGCGACGACTTGTAGTGAAGACAGCTACAAACTATTTATATAGTAGTGAATAAACGGATCACTCACGTATATAAGTCGAGTTTAGCCTGACATGTTTCGCACTGATTCGTAGGCCTCTATGGTCGAGTCTCCCGGTAGTATCATGTTAAAAATGACCTAATATTAGATTTTGTTTTATTCCAGGATAAGGATACGAGACATCAACGAGGCGCTGAAGGAGCTCGGGCGGATGTGCATGACGCACCTCAAGAGCGACAAGCCGCAGACCAAGCTCGGCATCCTGAACATGGCCGTCGAGGTCATCATGACGCTCGAGCAGCAAGTCAGAGGTCGGCCCATACTCAAAACTCCGTAGAAATAAGTTTTAAAAATCTGGCTCGAAAAACCCAAAATGTCCGGTTCGAAGGACCAAAATATCCGGTTCGAAGGACCAAAATATCTGTTTCGAAGGTCTAACATATCCTGTTCGAAGGACCAAAATATCCGGTTCGAAAGACCAAAAATCTGGTTCGAAGGGTCACGCAATTGATCGTACGTGTTAGTGCTGTTAGGTTTGGAATAATAGTCGAGCAGCAAGTCGAAGAGTAATCTGTGCTTATGATTAAGATTGTTTCAAGTCCTGAGGAGATAAAATCAAGTTTGAATAATCCTGACCAAAGGACCGAAATATCTTTAATGGTACCAGTACCAGACTAAAACTGAGCGAATTTTATTCAAATAATTTTATTTTAAAAAGCCGTGATGTTCAGTTTTACGCTCTCATCATCATCATGTCAGCCTCAAGACGTACACCAATAAATAAATTGACGACCGGATAGCCTAGTGGTTAGAGACCCTGACTATCCTTTTCAACACCAAGGACGCCAAAGCGTCATGAACTGACGTGCCTACGACGCCACCAACGCTTATAGGCGTCCGGCTGCACAGTGCAAAAGCGACCTACGGACGTATGCTTAAGGTTTAGGTCCGCGTTGACGTTATGCCAACAACAGGACTGCTGGCCGGCGGCCTCCCCCGCGGCTCTCCCCTCAGCCCGGTCTTGTGCTTTCCGCATCCACCGCGGTCCCGCGATTACCAGGTCGTCGCTCCATTTTGTCGGAGGCCTACCGACAGCTCATTGAGACAGATTGTGCTTTTTTTTTATAGACCTAGTCCCAAACTAGGCAAAGCCTGTACTATGGGTACTAGACAACGGATTAACACACTTATACAATACATAAAAACATGCTTGTATACATATTAAACATCCAAGACCCGAGAATAAACGTTCGGATTCATCATACAAACATCTGCCCCGATTGGGGATCGAACCCGGGACCTCAACCTTCATAGCCCTTTCAACGCCAACGACGCATACAAAAGTTGTCATCCACACGCCAAGTAGGCATACCGTCAACGCGGACCTAAACCTTAAGCATACGTCCGTAGGTCGCATTTGCACTGTGCAGCCGGACGCCTATAAGCGTTGGTGGCGTCGTAGGCACGTAGGCTTTTTAGCGTCCTTGGTGTTGAAAAGGACAGTCAGGGTCTCTAACCACTAGGCTATCCGGTCGTCAATTTATTTATTTATTGGTGTACAATAGTAATGTTGTGTGTGTCTGTCTGTCCAGAGCGCAACCTGAACCCCAAAGCGGCGTGCCTCAAGCGGCGCGAGGAGGAGAAAGCTGAAGAGGCGCCGAAGCTGCTCGCCGCGCCGCTGCACCACTACCAGCCTATGCCGGTAACTATACGCTCCCAGCAAAGACCATAAAATCTTTTGACAAATAAGTCAAACCGAATTCAAATTAAAAAAAAGGACGAACAAACGCTTTATACAAAAAAACGTGTTTTGAAAACAACGAAATGTATACTGTGGAAATAATACTCCGGAATAGAATAGTAACGGTTTAATGCAAAAGAGAAAAACGATTACAACAATGATATTGCAAAAATCGAACATATGACAGCTAGGTCAGTGGCGCCACAAGTGGGCAAAACGCGAACTACATTTGACGTTACAAATTAGTTTAGAAACTGCGATTATGTTTACAATCTTCCAACAAAGGCAATAATATTCCAATTCAAAATTATTCTAATCTGAAATAATATATGTTTTACAAATAAAACATTTTCAGTGTCACGAGTCCTTTTGCTTCCGTGTTTTAAAACTGAATCGTATTGGAATTTTGTTAACTACTTAACATAGAAACATGATAGATTAGATGCCTGTTGAGTCTTCGAAAGACAATCTCTAGGAGTTGCTGCCCGCCGTAGCATCCATTAGCAAACGGGTTAGCTGAGTGCATGATCAAAAATATAAAAATCTATGAAAACGCAATTTGTAATTACCTCAAATCCGTAAGTTCGGGCCAACAGGCAAGACAGCTGCTGCAGGCTGCTATACGTTTTCATGCCAAACCTTCAAATATAGTGTCATTCTATGGAACTTGCTAACTATGTAAACAAACCGCCATACTGATGTTGCCTCTGAATGATAAATTTACTACGGCGGTTTATACAGGGTGGAAAGTTGAGATGGGGCAGTAAGGGCGGCTACTAGATAGGGATCTAGTAGCCGCCCTTACTAACTTTTCGCGTAACAGCGAGGGCGCTGTTACGCGAAAATGCTCTCAGGAGACCTTTACTAACTTTTTAAGTGATGGCAATCGACATTCACAGATTTTTGATAAAATGTACAGTCAGCGAGAAAATCGTCAGATTTTACTTTTTTTTTAATGCCTATCGGTCCCATTTCTATCAAGGATTAAAATACTCTGTGAGACCAACTGAGGTTAGAGTACTAGATCAAATCTAAGAAAACTTTTTCCATACAGTTCGTAGGGTATTAACCTGTTTCATCCATGACGGCCAGCGATATCTGTGTAGCAACGTGTTCGTTTTTAGAATTCTCCTTCCGCACAGACTAGTTGTTTTTTTACAATGATACCGATTATTCTCATTTCTAATATCCTAATTGTAGTTGTCTACAATTTAATCATTTTTAAGCTAAAGAAAATTTCACATTGTAATTACCCTACAAAATGTATGGAAAAAGTTTTCTTAGATTTGTGGGTGTTCTGGTACTCTAACCTCAGTTGGTCTCAAAGAGTATTTTAATCCTTGATAGAAATGGGACCGATTGGCATAAAAAAAATGTCAAATCTGTCGATTTTTTCGCTGACTGTACATTTTATCAAAAATCTGTGAATGTCGATTGTCATCACTTAAAAAGTTAGTAAAGGTCTCCTAAGAGCATTTTCGCGTAGCAGCGAGGGATCTAGTAGCTGCCCTTACTGCCGCATCTGAACTTTCCACCCTGTATTCAAAGATCATACCTGAAGGTTACACGGAAAAAACGTGTTTAGTAGTAATTTAATCTCAAAATGTAGAGCACTCAATAACAAGTTGCCACTCAGTTACAGACACAAATATTTATGTAATATCATATTAAAAAAAATATGTGTATACGAAAATTATATGGATAATTACATCGTTACAAACTTTGAAATCGCGATAACTGAAAAAGTTGCTAAGGTGACTAGACTACACGTTCGTTCCGTGTACAGTCAAGGTCACCAATATGTACACACTACATAGTTCCAAAAATATGTATACAGACCTTGTTACTGCGACTATAAGGTTATATGTATACATATTTTTGCAACTCTACGCGGATCCATGTCTTTGACCTTGACTGTACCCTTTCCCCTGTTAGTCTTCCTGAAAGACATCCTCTATGGCTTGCCGCACGCCGTCGCATCCATTAGCAAACGGTGTAGCTGAGTGCCCAGTCAAAATTGTAAAAATCTGTCTCTCACCAACTTTTGTGTATCTCTGTGCTAAGTATATAATTTGTTTCTTTTTTTGTTTTAGGGCATGGGTCAGTTACCTGGTCAACCACCGTCGGGGCCGCCGCAGCAATAGCGGCCGCTAGCTTAACCCCCCCCCCCGGACCTGCCTCAAGGACGCGCCTGTTCCGTACAACTGTGCTAGCTTGACAACCGTGTTATAACATGCTAGTTGTTCTTCAAACTTGATAGCTACGTTCTTATTGGTGGAGTAACTGTCTTCGGTGAACCGTTTCATTATGAGAGGCTTACCTCTGCAATATGCAAGGTAATTACAGTCAAGTAACTTTATGAGTGCGTTATTTTAATATGTAATTTTCTACGGCTAGATAGACTGCCTCAATTGGAAAACATCTACAGCAAACTGTTCTCATGGTAATTGTCATTTTAATGCTTGCGCTATATTAACGTTTGTTGAGACAGAAAAAAAAAACATCCAAGTAGTGTTGGCGAATTATATGTACTATTAAGACAGGTTTTTATCGAAAATACTAGCTGGTTCTAATATTTTTGATAAAATTTGTCAACTTTTGTCACGTCTCACCTTCTTTTGAGGAGTTCAGAAATTTCTATATATTTCTGTTGCATAGTTAATACGCGTGGCTGTATAGGACAGGCAAATATAAGTGAAAATTCGAAATATCCTAGAGGACAGTTCTGATGGCCGATTTTGGGGGCCAAGGGATTGACAGCTGTTTTTAAGGTCTTAGTGGGTGCTAAGATACGTTCGGTTCACAGCGAGCGACTATGTGTGTGTGTGTGTATTGCTAAATAGGTTGGGCATTTTTTGTCTGAATGGTGAGATTTCTTTCTTGGTCTAACTTTTGTATTTATTGCGGTTTACATGTGAAAGTACTTTGTTGTATTTAGGGGCCGTGAGAAAAGAAGTTTTATATGTTGATGACTTTATAATTGTTGCGTTAAAAGAAATGTTTGATACATTAATGATTGAAGACACGTAACTTATGTTTATTTATTGTATTTTATTGTTTTTTTATTATTATTTATAAATGGTTTTTTTACACATTGTAACGTTGGAACGGTATAAGAGTGATTTTAATTTGAAATGAATTATATGTTTGTCTTTTGACTTTCGATTGCTCCTTATACCTTCTCAATGAAATGCCCAATTCTGTATACAGCTAAAACGCACACACACACATAGTACCTTCGTGTTTTTTTTAAAGGAATTGCAATATTTTTTACCCAGTGACGAAAATAATAAAATGGTGAACGAGTATTTTTTAATCTCTGCCGTCATAAAGAGGAAAGACACAAATGTATTCTCGCCCTGAGAAGAAGAAAGGAATACGTAGACTTTTCTTCTTCAAGGCGGCAGAGTATTTGTGTCTTTTTCTCTTATGACAGCAGAACTGTGTCTACTTAAATTGCCTTGTGCAAAAAATATCTTATTTTCCAGTTAACTGTTGTGGCATAGTGGCCCAGTATTCTAAGGTCTCATATCTTTTTTACATTAATTGAAGTATTCAAAAGTCTAATGAAATGTTATCAACAAAAAAAAATTAAAAAACACTAGCATTTCAAAAGTTTATGTTGACAAGTGTTGTTTTTATTTAAAGTTCCCAGTAGCGAAAGTAACTGTGTTTTTTACACCTGGCAATCGTACTGTAACACTGTGTTGCCAGTTAGCCGATGTGTCAAATTGTTTTTTTTTATGGCTAAGTAAAAAACTTTTCACACGCGGCTTCGTAGTTCTTATATTCGAGAAAAATAGCATGTTATATTAATTTTTTTCAACTATGAGCTGATGTGTGAATTGTTTTTTTGGCTTGATGATTTAAAGTTTGATTTGAAGATTGAATAGAGGCCAAAAATAAGCGCATGTCCCAAAGAGCGGAATGGCATTTACCTGTACTCGAGACTCTGGTTCATTTGCACTCGAGATCAATCTCGAATATGAGTTATTGATTTAAAGAAATGTCGTTGGACTCGAGTGGAGATCTATGTGAGTAAGAGTGAGTGTATAAACGGATAGTTCTCTAAAACTCCACCATCGCAGGGAAAAAAAAATAAAAAGAAAATACAATGTCTTCACCCCAAAGACGAAACCAGAATTTGTAAAATATTAGCCTAGAACGTATGTATAGGTATATATAGTGTAATTTGATTAGGGATACTGAAAAAAAGATATTTTTAATTACAATTTTAATGTTCTTTTATCGCTGCCATAAGCGTAGGTTAAGGGCGAATTTCGAGTTCATTTTCGAGTACGTATCCTAACCGCCTGTAATGCTCATGTTTATCATTTAAAGATGCGTGTTCTAGGCCCGCCCCGTACCCGTCACCTTTCGCCATTCGTTCGCCACTGCTCGCCCCAAAATACGCTTGACAATAATAAAAAAAAACTCTGAAATGCGCTCGAAGTTCTTTTGAACGTGATTTTTTTTATTAAATCGCGCGAATGCGTTAAGAATTATGAATTAATTTAGGCATGATTAAACGAGCATGCCTCTAATATTGGCTGCTAACTTAAGATCGTACTTAAGTTCGGGAACACCAGTGTTTTTTTTGTATCCTGAAGATCTACGTACTTCGTAGTTATTTTTTTATACGTGTTTTTTTTTTGGTTTATATTCGGTAGCTATCACGAAATCATGGTTGGTTTGATCGAGGCAACTTAATTTGCGTTTTGAAAAGTTGCCGTTTTTTTTTGAGTAGCTAAGAAGTTACATACCATATGAAATGTAATTTAAAAACTGTTTTTGTGACATGTTTTTTTATGTTCTTCGTTATTTTTAACCAAAGTAAAGTTCTTTTCATTTATTTTTATTTTATTTAGGAATGTATGTCATGTATCAAATGACTTTCTGACGCGCGAAAAAATTTACATTGATCTCACGTTGACTCTTTAATAATTTATAAGTTTGCCTTTTGACTTCTTTATTTCCACCGTATTATAAATATTTTGTACGGTATGTAACTTTGAAAATTATCTCATTATATTGAATGTATTTCCGAGGCCCCAAAATGAAATAAAAATGCATAATGTAAATAAATATACATCGCTCAATACATCGGTCATTTTGTATTCTATTCGTCGATTGGCTGATTTTCAATTAAGCATAATAAATTATTATTAATTATGAATTATTTTGTACCCGTTACACGACAGCGGATTTTTCTTTACATAAGCCAGCTGTTTTGCAACTCTTCGTGACTACGCTCTGTTCTTTTAGATATTTGAAAAAAGTTAAACAAATGTAACCGTCTAGGTCGTGTTTTATAAAGCTACAAGTTGTAATTTCTCTTCTTGTAAATTGTAACTTGTAGCTTTATAAAGCACGGCCTGGTGCCATCAACCAATGAAATCTCGTATTTCTGCTGTCAAATTGGCAGATGACAGATATACGTTCGTTGTCATTGGCTGGTATATCGGGTTTACTTTTTTTTTTAAATAACTAAAAGGTCACAATTGTGGGAACAATTATAATTTGTACTGGATTAGTAATCGTATTATGAGTAAAGTATAAAATTGATAGTTGTCTCGCGCGGGGAGTTGCAAAGCGGTGTTCGTTAATTCACTGTATTATATAGTTTTAAGGTCTTATTTTGACTGCATTACATGAAGACAACGCCCTGTCGCGGGCACAGGCGTGTACTACAGGCCATTCTGTTAGATGCTTAAATAATGTAAACAAACTTGAGTGTAGGATTCAGCTAATGTTTACAATCTTTATAAGAAAAAAGATCACAGATGCATGAAGATTGAGATCATTGGTTGATTACCTGTGGTCTGTTTTCATTTTTTGTGCATCTAAAGGAATGAAGTATACTCTCGTGAGAGTCCAAGTTCAAATAGTTTAGTTAAGCGTAGCTTCGCCCCTTAGTTAGTTTAGTTGACTTATCTTCCATTAAGAATTATTTTTTAAGTTTCTTTTGTTGTCGGATTATTTCTTGTGAATGCTCATTCTGAAGGCACTAGTACCGTCCTGGAGATCGTACAGAGGCTTTTTTGTCCGTCTGTCTCACCCCACGCCGACTCGTGAAGCATTCGGTCCGTTCCGGATGCATAGTTTAAAATATAACAAGGAAGGTCTAATTATAAAAATGAATAATTATAATTAAATATAAATGTGCCATTCATTTTGCTAACTTTGCGTTTTATTTTTATTCGTACTGTATCTTTCTCGGCGCCGAATCTGAAAACTTGTTACTTCTGCCCTGTATCTACTTAATGGGATTTAACCCTTTTTGGGAGTTTAGTTTGAGGAAAGTGCATGAAGCAAGGAGGATAGTATACGGAGTGTCAAAGCCCATACTTCGAATCGTTCCCCGCAGTCATGTTAAAATTCAGGCAATTTCTAGATGGCGCCAAGGTCGTAGCCAGCGGGTCAAATAATAACAAAACAGCGGTTCTAATGTGTCACTCAAGCAAGGTAGATGGCGCTGAATGTAAATAAGAACGATTCAAAGTATGGGACATAGAGTAATATAATATACGGGGAATAGAGCGCCCTCTCAGCGGAAAAAAATGTCACCCTCAACCAGCCTCTACAGCAATGCCATCTTTTATCTGTAATAGTCGACAGAACAGATTTCATAACACAGACGCGCGCAAGCTCGGACACGCGCGCGCACACACGCGCGCGGGAGCACACACGCGCACACACGAATTATGTGCGCACTCTTATTAGATTAGACATTATGAAAAATTCAAAATCGTTTATTTCGTAAATTATACATTTAAAGCGTCCAAAATGGCAACAACTAACAATAGCACCAATCACAAGCATCTGATGTCGCGATAAGTAACTGAAACAACACGGAAAGATTGTAACTAACGCGTCCGAATTTTCGCCGCAACGTCCAATACACGCGAACTGACACTGATAAAACGGAGGAGCTGAAAATCGACTCTACGTATTTACTAGTGGACAATTAACGAAATAACAGTTAATCAAATGCGCATTTTCTAAAAAACAGAAAGCCGCTGGGCGCTGCATCGGCTGCATGCTGTATGACGTTTACTTGAGTCCGAAAATTGAAGGGATGTAGTAGGTGTACCAAAAACAGTTTTTTTTTCTTCTTTGCATGATGATAATTTTTGCAATTTTTTTAACAGAAGTACAAGCAATAATTTGTATCTGAAAATTACAAGCCTTCGGTTCGGTATTTTTTCATAAAATTTTGCAATATATAATGAAAAAAATAAATAAACCGTATTTTTTTTAAACCGACAGCAATGATTAACGCACTAACTACTAAAAATTAGCCTTACACAGGTAAGAGATGGCGCAGCTAAAAACTTCAACTGTCAAATACAGGTAACTTTCCTCCCCCTGGTATGGGCTTTGTCAATCCGTTTACTTTCCATGATCCTTGGCATGAAGCAAACCTTTTTATAAAGATAAAATAGGGGCATTTATGGTTTTCTACTAAGAAAAAAAAGCAAACATTTTTGTACAACTTTTATTTACGGATAAATAAATTTTACTTGATCGTAAATTCAGCTTTGAATTGTGTATTATAGGAAACTTGACCTGCACTAAATGCACTCGTAATCAGTGCCACCATTACAGAGTACGATTTAATTCAAATTCTTAAGCAGAATTTAGATCTGCGAGAAAAATCAAACAAATCGCAGTACTTTTAACATGAAACTACCGTGAGACTCATAGTGAAATAAACGGATCACTCACGCATGTCAGTCGAGTATAGCCAGACATGTTTCGGACTAATCCGTAGTCCTTCCTCTGGGAGCACACGCCACGCCGGTGGCGGTGGTGGTGCATTAGTCCGAAACATGTCGGGCTATACTCGACTGACATACGTGAGTAATCCGTTTATTTCACTACAAAACGCAGTACATTACGGCCCTCGACCAACGCCATCTGTCTCGCTCGATTCACAGCTATACAATGTACTGCAAATTGCAAGATTTTTAAATCTAAACTGGACTTTATAATGATATTTAGCGTTGCGCTAATCAGTTTAATTAAAGGAAACAAATTCACATCGCATAACTGAAACCTCTGGTACTGTCTGATCCTGCCATACATTTTATTGAAAAGAAAATAGTCTTCAACCTCAAATAGATACAGATATAAATATTGTCTATCGTCGGTCGGTCTTGCCGGCGCCGCGCTTGCCCGAGAACAGGTGTTTGGGCATCTTGGTGCCGATGAACCGGTCGGCCTCCCCCTTGAGGCCCATCTTCTTGGTTTTCTTCGCGATGGCAACGTGCGCCATGTTCTTGGCGCGTTTTTTCATCTGCGGATAAATACATGATAAATAAACAAATATCGTGGGACAGCTGACACACACACACAGTACAGGCTGGGTACTAGACATCGGATAAACACACTTATATAGATAAATACAGACTTATATCGTTTTTTTATAGGACAAAGAAGGCAAACGAGCAAGTGATCACCACTGCCCATAGACACCCGCAACCCCGGGGGGTTTGCAGATGCGTTGCCAACCTGGAGAGCTAAGATGAAATGCCTCTTGTGCCCGTAATTACACCGGCTGTCTTACTCTCCACAACAGTGCAAGCATTGCTGTGTTTAGTGGCAGAATTAGCAAGTTAGATGGTGGTAGGGGCAGACAAAAGTTGTCATTGACACGTCAGGTTGGCATAACGTCAACGCGGACTTAAACCTTAAGCATACGTCCGTACGCTTAAAAGCGTCATGAGCAGGCGAGCCTACGACGCCACCAACGCTTATAGACGTCCGGCTGCACAGTGCAAATGCGACCTACGGAAGTATGCTTAAGGTTTAAGTCCGCGTTGACGTTATGCCAACTTGGCGTGTGGATGACAACTTTTGTATGCGTCGTTGGCGTTGAAAAGGTTAGTCATGGTGTACGTACTTGCGTGTCCTTGACGCCGACCTCGTCCCGGGCGGGCCGCGACACGGAGCGGCCGCGCGACACGTCGACGCGCGCGCGCTTCGGCGCCGGCGCAGACACCGAGCGCGAGCGGGAGCGCGTGCGCGTGAAGTGGGCCTCCTTCGTCTCTGACATGTCCACGCCTGTGGGGACATGAACAAGTTTTGTAAAAAAAAAATATAGTCATCATCATCATATTCACTAGCCTTTTTTTTACGTTCCACTGCTTTCACTGCACAGGCCTCTCAGAATGAGAGGGCTTGGGCTATAGTTCCCACGCGGGCCCAGTGCGGTTTGGGAACTTCACACGCATACCTGAATTGCTTCGCAGGAGTGTGCAGGTTTCCGCACGATGTTTTTCCTTCACCGGTAAAGCTCGTGATAAATTACTTAATGTAATTCAGCACATAAATTCCGAAAAATTCAAGAGGTGCGAGCCGGGGTTTGAAACCATGACCCTCTGCTTGAGAGGCCATAGGTCAAACCACTAGGCTATCACGGTTTTTTAACCTATTACCTAATCACTAAGGTTCAAATTATATAAACATGGATGTTGTCAATAAATCGCCTCGGCCTTATAACGGGTTAACCCTAAGAAACAAAAAAAAAACTCATGATCTCAATTGAAGTATATTTTTGTACTTTTCCCAATTTCTTTATTTTTACGGTTTTCCCGCAAATATCGATTATACTTTTAAAATACTCACTGAAACATGCATACACAGAAAAAAAACTAGAAAAATGCCAACAACGGGAATCGAACCCGGATCCTCGACATTCCGTGTCGCGTGCCTACCCTTACACCAAGATTGGCATATAAATATTTAATGTTCCAGTAAGTATTTTAAAAAGCATAATTTAAAAGAATACTGACCGAGTTTCTCCATTTCGTCCCGCAACTTGGTGGTGCTGCGTTCCCGCCCGCGCGCGCGCGCAGTGCGCGGCAGCACGGGCTTGGTGGACTGCTTGTTGAGGCGGGACTCGTCCTTGAGGACCGCCTTCTTGTTGCTGCGACACGGATAATAACGAGGTTATTGTCAGTGGCGTGCATAGAGTTTTTAGCCAGGGCAGGCAGAGAATTTCGAGTAGATCTATGTATGATATTCAGTAGTGAATACCCATTGGATGCCCAAAGTTCAAAAAAAAAAAAACAGGAAAAAAAAAGGAAAAAGTTTCACATTCTTGGCCGGATTCGATCCCGGGTACCCGTGCGTCATAGACCTACTGAGTCTAGTTAGACCAAACGCTATTGTAATTTTGGGTTGAAATTAGTGAACGCTTTTCAAATTTCTGTATTTCGGTTTTCTGTAAGAGATCGTTTTTAAGCGATAAGACCGCCTATTGTCTACCATACCCGTTTTTTGTAAGCCCCTTGTACTGTTTTATAGTTTTCATTAGGGAATATTTTGTATTGTGTTGTATTTTTTTGGTATCTATAATTCTCCGCCAATGAGAAAGCTACTGGCCTACGCTTGGTTGATTGGCGAAGTCTCAATCATTCAGATTAATTATTTTTAACCGACTTCAAAAAAGGAGGAAGTTTAATGTTCCACAGTATGTTTTTTTTTGTTCGTGACATGGGTAATGCCCGGTGACGCACAGACGCCCCGAGCGACCATTTGCCAAACGTTTGCTGTGGGCCGCGCTTTGACTGGCAGCAGATATCGTATCTGTGCCGGCTTCGATCGGGCCAAATAATACTTATACTTACGTTTTTTTTTGTGGACAAAATTGAAGACGAAACGAATATGAAGCTCGCTAAAACAAAAACTCTCCAAGTTTTCAATGACAATAAATTGTCATTGAAAACTGACATTTGTAAAGTTGGTGGCCAGCTCGTCTCCCGGTCCGCGGACGCCATTCGAAAATTATTGAATAAATGTATTTTATTATTACCTCAGAACACAGAACAAACTAGAACCCGCGAGCGCGCCTAAAAGCGAGGCAACTAAAATTACTCTTAAATAGAGTAGTTTGGCGTAGTCATCTCCAAGCACGCAGCGTATCGTGACGTGTTGTACGAATGATAATACTAATTAATCCTTTCTAGTGATATTCTTACATACAGAAATGACGTTGGGCATATTTATATATATATATAGAATATCGTACGCCGAAAGGTACATCATAGCTGCTCCTTTTGTAATACCTATCACCTGTACAAGATCTCCCTGTGATGACGAAATAAAAAAAATGATTGAATGATTGATTGATATGTAGTGTGTCACGCCACACACACATTCTCTCCCATCATGTACTATAAATAGCTTTAAGCGTTCTTATAATAAACAGTCTTTAATCGTCAGACCTGGTTATCATTTGCCTCCCCTTCACATGGCGACCCTGCCAGCGCTGCTGCCTCGTGCGGTGCTGGCGGCGCGCTGCGCCACCAGTTATAGTTGAAATTAAATTTCTTATAAAGATACTTTAAATCAGTGAAAAAAAACTAAGTGGAATTGTGGACATTGTTTTTTAAAGTTATTTTATGGACAGTGTGCGGGAAAAAAATACAGACATTTTAACAATAAATAAAATTAAAGTATAAACTTAATTAGGTAACGTAACATAAAATAGGTATACGAAGAACATAAATTAGAGAAAATTTAAAGTAAAAGAAGACGGAAGAGCGAAGAAAAAAAAATGGAGAATGCAATAAATTAGAGAAAATTATAAACATTGGAATAAAGAAGATAGAAGAATCAGAATAAGTAAGAAAAGTAAGAATTTTACAGTAAAAATAATAAGAAATTAAGATAATTAACTTTAAGAAGATTAAGAAGAGTAATTGCTGCAAGAAGAAGACAGTTTGAAACAGATATAATTGAAGAACGCCATAAAACAAATGAAGAAAGGAAATAAAGAAGAAAATCAATGGAAACAAGAAATCCTAGAGAAGAATAAAATATGAATAATAATAATCAAAATGAAGAATGAAGAAATTGAAGAGAAGGAAAAAAAATGCTACGGGAAAATGAGAGTAAGAATGAAAAATAAATTACGTCAAGAATGAAGAGTATAAAAAGGAATAGAAATGAACATATTATTATGAAGACAGAAATGGAAGAAATAAAATAAATTTTATATTAATATGGAAGAAAGCTGCTGGGAGTGGTTGGAGTTGGAAGGACAAGGTTGTGAGAAGAGAACGGTGTGCAGCAGGGAGTAGTTGGTGTCCTAGACGAGGAGCCAGCACGGAGGAAGAGAAGTTAAATCAATTAACAAGACATTTTACAAAGCGTTATACAACAGTTCGGTAAATTTCGTATTATTATTCTTCCAAATAGATTGCGTATCAGGTATGTCTAATTGTTTTTTTTATTATATCCAAATTTTGAATGGGTTCATGTAGAGTTAGTTTTTTTTTTTTTTTTTTTTATATTAAATTGCATTGTGTATTGCTGCAAATGAATATTGTGGATATTTTAATAATAAGCTGGCGCCCCTTGTTGACGAGATCTCAGTTTAAAAAAAAAGCAAGTTACGAAATTTCGTGAACGTTTTTTAAATTTTGAAACTAAAACTTTACAAAAGTTATATGTCCAGTATAAAAATAGATAGCAAAACATTGCTTAGATTCACACCGCTAAGTTGGATGACTCTCATACAGATCAGCAAATATAGATTGGAATGCAGCGGGCTGTTATTACAGGTCAAATTTCACATGGTAAGATGTGTACTGTGCGCTCTTTGAAAGACATTTACATTATTGAGTTATAAAATAGTTTTCAACTTTACATGAATAATCGGGAGTTTGAATTTAGTGTTTTATGGTTTTTACATATTTTACAGAGTTTTACGGAAAGTTTTACACGGAGTTTTAAGATTGATAATATTATTATTGAATGAAGATTTTGATTTTTTTTACTAGGTAGGTAGCTCAAGGTCGTTTTTTTATTCTGCTGCAGACGGATAAAAATGATGATTGAAAATAATTTGATATTGTTGCTAGACTGATCATCTAGCTTCCATTTCAAATTATTAATGCAACGACAATAGATAGATATCCAGGTGTTAGAAGAGATTAGAGCCAAAAATTTTGAAGTTGTACAGTTGTTTTTATTTTGATATTTTTGTTACGATTTTTTCAGTATATTGCTATAGATTTTAATTGATGGTGGATTGAGTATTTTTGTTAGAAATTTGAATGTGTTTTGTTTTTGAAATGGTATAGGATAGAAAGTAGGTATATTACGAGGTCCACCAGGATACAAGGCAGGCACGAAATCCTTGACATTGGATCATGTTTCGGTCGAGCTACCACACGTGACGATTCTTGGACACATGGTATGATTATTGAAGTAAAGAAGTGTTAAATGAACTGCCTGAATATATGAAGTATATATGAGTATTATGAATTTGCGCGCACGAAAGTAAATAAATAATCCTTGTATCCTGAACAAATAAAAAAATATATGTTAAAGTCTGGCCAGACACGTATATAATGAAAAGTGCTGTGGATTCTTGACAAAGTGATGCCAAGGTAGCTCACTAATTAATAAGAAGATAAAATATTACGAAATGAGTAATAATGAAAGAATAGAATGGAAAGTTATGAAACGGGTGAAAAGGAAGTAAAGTACAAAAATGACGACATAAGAATTTAATTACAAGAACAGATTTGAACAGTATATAATTGCAACGTAATATTGTATGGATAGAGAATTGAGAGATATAGACAAATGTTAAAAGTAAATTTAGAGCAAGCAAGATGAAATTATTATTTTTTATATATTCTTTTACTATTTGGATAATCTGGGTTTTTGATATGACCATGGCAGAATAATATAATTATTATTATCTCGTCAGCAAAGCGTGCCAATTTAGAAGTAAGATATTAGTTTTAGAATGATGATAATTATTTTGTTACTTTTTGGATGACATTTAATACGGTAATCGATGGATTAAAAAAAAAAAAGTTAGTTTTGTTCAAGGTAATTTCAGTAATTTAGAGTAAGAAAAAAAAATTGATTTTGTGTAATTTTTTTTTTCTTTTTTCAAGGGGGGAGGTGTAGTGTGTGTCACGCCACACACACATTCTCTCCCATCATGTACTATAAATAGCTTTAAGCGTTCTTATAATAAACAGTCTTTAATCGTCAGACCTGGTTATCATTTGCCTCCCCTTCAGAGATAGATAAAAAACAGAATATGATAAAAAAAAATGGCCTCACTCCGCGGCGTACGATTATGACTGAACGCGGCCTCTGGTTTATTCTGTATTCTGAGATTATTAAAAAAAATCCCAAATTCATGGATTATTTTTAAATCTGATCTTACCTTTATTCCGTTATGGTTGCCTGGTAGAGATCGCTGTGTAGCGATAACGCCGCCCATTGCTACTTTGCATTTTCTTTGTACCTTTTTTTTCTGTTGTTCAAGAGTTGTATTGTATTGTATTATTACTAACCGTATCTGCAGAGCCAGCTGCCTGACCTCCCGCATGGTCTCGTCCAGCTCGAGCTTGGGCGCGGCGTACAGGCCGGCCGCGCCGCGCAGCGCCTCGTCGCGCTCCAGCTCGGCCAGCTTCTCGAAGATCTCGGGGTCGATGTAGTCCGCCACGTTGTGCCCCTCCCAGAGCTCGGGGATCGCGTCGTGGCGCTCCTCCTCCGGTATCTCCGCGTAGTTCTTTTGGAGGTCTGCGTATTTTATAAAATTACTTTCATATTTTTTTTATGTTCCTACGATGAATTTATTCGATAAAAGCGCTTTGTCTACTTCAGGCACCCGCCACGAAATCGCCATCAGGCACCGCCTAGTTTACTTTAGGCACTGCCTAGTCCTAATCAGACACCCTAATCCCAATCAGGCACCGTCTAGCCGCCATTAGGCACCGCCTAAGTACCGGTAGACATCGCCTAGTCGCTTTTAGGTATCGCTTCTGCTTCAAGTACCATTTAATTGCCTTTAGGCAGTGCCAAACCACTTCTAGGCGCCACCTAACTCCCTTTAGGCACCACCTAAGTCCTTTGGGCACCACCTAACCCTCTTTAGGCACCACCTAACCCCCTTTAGGCACCACCTAAGCCCCTTTAGGCACCACCTAAGCCCCTTTAGGCACCACCTAACCCCCTTTAGGCACCACCTAACCCCCTTTAGGCACCACCTAACCCCCTTTAGGCACCACCTAAGCCCCTTTAGGCACCACCTAACCCCCTTTAGGCACCACCTAAGCCCCGTTAGGAACCACCTAACCCCCCTTTAAGCGTTGCCTAACACGCCCCACCAACTCACCGAGCACGTAATCGTCCCCCTCCTCCAGCTCAATCTCCCTCTCGAGCTTGCGTTTCCCGGCGGCGCGCTCGGCCTGCGCCTGCCGCCGCGCCAGCACCCGCGGCGGCAGCACGGCGGGGCGCGGCTTGCCGTCGCGGGGCGCGGGCAAGGCCACGTGCAGACGGTTCAGGATACCGTCCACCTGAGGTACAATACAACACGGGATTATTCGAAGTTAGCATTCGAAGACTTTTCTGAGTAGTTGTGCTATAAGAGCTACCTTCATACCAAATTTCAAGTTTCTAGGACAACTGCGCCGTGTTTTATAAAGCTACAAGTTACAATTTACAAGCGGAAGTCTCATTCTATCACCTTTTATTAGAAAGGGACTTCCGCTTGTAAATTGTAACTTGTAACTTTATAAAACACGGCGCTGGAAGTACCCTAAAGGTTTGCGGATTTCGGCAATTTGTATGGAAACAGCCTTTTTAATGACTGTATCTTTTGATTGCGTTGACTTAGAAGCTTGATTTTTTCACAGCTTCAAGGGACCGCAGGCTTGAGTATTTGATATTAATTTCAGCATGCTACCTCCACGTGCTCCAGAGAAAAAGGTTCTTGACAGACAGACAGACGGACAACGAAGGGATCCTATAAGGGTTCCGTTTTTCCTTTTGAGGTACGGAACCCTAAAAAGGCTACCTTCTTGGTGCGCATCTTCTCGGTGACGCGATGGCCGAGCAGCCGCTCGCAGGCTTCTATCTTGACCTCCTGCACGCCCTCGTCCGTCACGGTCGACGACCGCATCACGGGTACCGCCGACAGCTCCGAGTTCGACTCCGCGCTGGACAACACAAACGTATCATGTTAGCGATATAAAATAAACAAATAAATATCATTCTCCTTGTGTCCTTATATTATTACTAGCTTTCGGCCGCGGCTGCGCTCCCGTGGTTGAACTCTCTATCCCGTGGGAATTTAGAAAAATCCCGCCTTATCCCGGGCGTACATTATAAAAGGAACCCTATGCCAAATTTCAGCTTTCTAGGTCCAGGTTTAGACTGGGCGTTGATCAGTCTGTCAGTCAGTCAGGGTTTTTCATATATATACTAGCTTAGTAGTATATTATTGGGCATTCTGGACCACCATTCATTCGATCGGGCGAAAAATTTCGCCCTCACTCATTCGTGGTGATCCAGAAGCCCAATAATACAATGAATTGCACACAACCTACAATCAACCCAAACCCAACGGTAACCAACCTAACAGTAACCTATCAGCATTTGCGTTCAACATAACGCTCAACCTACACCTGAAATCGCATTGGACATTCTGTTTCACCTCGCGTTCAACGCAACAGCAACTCAAACCCAACGGAACCCAACCTAACAGTGACCTATCAGCATTTGCGTTCAACATAACGCTCAACCTACACCTGAAATCGCATTGGGCATTCTGTTTCACCTCTCGTTCAACGCAACGAATACATCAGCCCAACAGCAACTCAAACCTAACGGAACCCAACCTAACAGTAACCTATCAGAATTCACGTTCATCATAACGCTCAACCTACACCTGAAATCGCATTGGGCATCCACCTCTCGTTCGAATGAGCGAAGTTTTGACTCGAGGTTCAACGACAAGCCAACCCGACGGGAATTTATTCAATGTATTTAAATTTCAGTCCAACTCAAGTCTCAACTAATTGACAACCTAACATAGATATGTTTAATAATGTTTGAGCTTAGATAAAGTAAAAGCAAAAGTACACCATGCACACCGGGTTGATCAAGTCCGATATGCACGAGGCCGAAGCCACTGAGCGCTCCTCGGTCTCAAGCCGCAGCCTTTGACTCAGGTTAACTCAGGTGTTTGCACAACTTGTCTGCGAAGCTGATCAGACTCCACAGACAAGATCGGGTCACCCAGGACGCGTCTAGTTCCCGGCATCCACCTACGGATGTATCGCTATGACCGCTTTTTGTGTGCGTGGTGGTTTTGGATGCCTCCCACCGAGGCTTGTATACAACTCATCCGCAAAGCTGATCAGACTCCACAGACAAGGTCGGGTCACCCAGGACGCGTTAGTTCCCGGCATCCGTTTTCGGATGTATCGCTATGACCGCGTTTTATGTACACGGCAAATTGTATGTCGGATTTATTTATATCAACGAATCTCAAAACCATCGTTAGCGCGAGTTAGGTTTAAACTAATTTACGCTGGAATAAAGCACTAAGTAAACATTATTTAAATTACGAAAACATAAAAATGTGTAACTCACTACACTAGTGAAAACCGAAATATGATTTTAAATTGGTATCGCTAAAACTAAGTCAAATAGTGTGATTTAATTGATGTTAATGTAGAACAACTCCATCTGTGAGACCGCGATACTTTATCACACTTTCTAAATAACTTATATCACTTTATCATGTTGACGTAAAAATTGTCTTGCTGACTAGAATATAAAGTTTGATCAGAAACGAGTTGTAAAGTGATATACATGATTATGTACTTAAGTCATTTCAACTCGAAGACATTGTAGTGTAAGTTAGGTACTCGATCAAATTACGTAGCGAGCGCGCTCGCTAAGGTTTATTGTTCTTAACATGCAAATGGACATACGAGTAGGCGGTGATGACATCTATCGAAATTATTCGAAACCATTTGTATTCTATACGAAACCAGTACATCAAAGGTACTTACTTAAATCATTACTTACACCTACTTAGTTCAGTGCTTAACCCACAGACAGCGCTTATGTTAAACTTTGACATCGTGCGCTAGAATTTGTACCTAGATTTTTGTGTGTCTGTCTGTGGTACCATAGCTCCTAAATGAATGAGCCGATTTAAATGCGGTTTTTCATTTAACAGGTTTTCTAACAATGGTTCTTAGACTTGTTTTATCAAAATCGGTTCAACCGTTTCTAAGATATTGACCTTTGAAGCGAAAATGTCTATTGTTTTTCGACTTTTCTAAGTTGGTTAGGTTATCTTATCATAAATGTTAATAATATAGGAATTGTTTATTTTTGTGTTCAAATTGAAAAAGGTTTATACCTGTTTGTACCTGTAACAAGACAATGTTTGTTTTCGTATTAGGAAATAACAATTGTATGTGTATTTATAATTACGATGTAAAGTAGCAAACATTACAGTTAGAACACGTTTTTACCTAAGTTTAAATCTTCGTCTTAGTAGGTGAGGTAAGATGATATTTGGTTGTGTGAGCTAACCAATTACTAACCTTACCCATTAACTTAGTAATTAAGTCGGTTAATACTGAGGCTATTTGAACGATCTGAGGAGGTTTTTTTCCAGTTTCCGTTATAATTTTAACGTACAGAACTGAGCATGAAAATGTTACCAATTAGGTATTAGCCAATTTTATTGCGCAACGTTATCAAGTTGTAATGTGACACACAGTGCGATCGGCGTCTTTTTGCTGACATACAAATGCGGTGCATGTATGAAGCGTGGTTGCGAAATAATATTCATATTATAAAGGTGTAGGGTTGACAATGATCAATGGATAAATTTACAATTAATGGGTACCTCTATTAAATGCGAATATAAATGTTCTTAAAAGAAATAATGATTACTACAATTACTGAAATACTAATATTTAGGTAATTCCTTAATTTAGCTGGTGAGAAATAAATAAATAAAAAATAAATAAGTAAATTAAAAATTAAAAAAGTAAATTAAAAAAAGCTTACAACTCACTCTCGATTAGTTTTTTGGTATCTTGAATACATGCATATGTGGAATACGAAGTAGGCAGATTTACCAACAGACAGATAGACAAATTCATAACGTTCCTCTTTCCATCGCGTCGAGAATTAAATAATGTAAAATAAAGAACTGTTATGTGCACATAAGCATAATACACAATTGTGATTTGGAATGCGACAGCCCTAGTTCATTTAGTAAAATCAGCAAATAATTTCGTTTAAAACTTTTGCGCGGGGCTAATTTGTTCCTTTCCAATTTCGAACGTGACGTGCACAGTGCATCAAGTCTTCTACATCTTCAGCTCAGAGGTTAAGCTGTGCAGAGTTTCTACGTTAGTAAAGTTTATTTGCTTTATACATCGATTAAAATGTAAGTATGTATTTCAACGTACCTAACGCTTTACTTTCCTAACGAAATTAAAACATTTGGTTCATATTGTTTGTAGGGTTCCAACAGGCATTAATATTTTTAATTTCCTTTCAGGTCTGATTCCGAGTTTGAACCCATCACTGTTGCAAACAGCGGAACCGTTCGGTCAAAAGTGGGAAGGTCGGCTGAAAAACGAAAAGCTTCAGCTCCAAACAGGTAGCCATTTTATATTTATTTTCATATTTCATGTTTTTTATTTTGTCAGCTGGGTACATATTTACTTAAATATTGTTTGTCTACTTTTTTCATTTAAAAAAGGTATTTTTTTTTCTTTTTTTATCGATGTATATGGTTATTTTAAATGTCGAGTAATAAAAACATATTTTTTATTTCAGATCTGATTCAGAGGAGAGCGTTGCCGCTGCAGATGTCAGTATCCCAAAAATAAAAAAACCTGCTCAAAAAAGAAAGCCGTCAACCCCAAGGTATTTTTCTTGTAATTTGTTTAATGAATTTCGACGAACTAAGTACAACTGTCTTATTCATTGTTTAATGTCTGTTATGTTTCAGATCTGCTGCACCCAAGAAAAAAGAAACTAAAAACCCGTTTGACGTGTTCGGAATATTTCCTGAAGACGTTGCTGTTAACCATAAGCCTGCTGAGACTGATCCGCTTGATTCATCCATTATAAGCCGGGTACCGAACGGGTCAACAAAACGAGCTTGCACCCTCAACGGAGACTTTTTCTTGGAGCTGCGGGTGTACAACACTGCTGATATTCGCGGTGAGTTACGTCAGGAGCGTTGGAAAAAGGCTCTCGTTACTCTAAAGGCGCAAATCGATGATGAAACTGTTGAATGGGAGGCATTGCAAAAATTTATTAAAAAGATAAATGTACTTTTCAAGGACGCTAACGTCAAATTTTATTCTAACGATACTAAGTACTAATTTAGTAGGTACTTTTTTGATTTTAACAGATACTGCAGGTTGTCTCTTTTTATTACTTATTTGAATAAAATTTAAACTGCATCAAATTGTGTATCAAGTAATTTTTAATAAATGTTTTTAATAAATGTTAACGATTTATTATGAAACCATAATTTAAACGCTTTTAACGATATTACTTTAAGGGCGCAAATCGATGATAAAACTGTTGAATGGAGGGCATAGCAAAAATTTGTTAAAAAGATAAATGTACTTTTCAAGGACGCTAACGTCAAATTTATTGTAACGATACTAAGTAAGTACTAATTTAGTACTTTTTATTTTTGCTTTTAACGGATACTGCAGGTTGTCTCTTTTTATTATTTGATTAAAATTGAAACTATCAAATTGTGTATTTAACATATAAAACCAGGATTACAGCTTAAGCAAAGTCGCTACATAAAACATGCCCTTTTGCACTCAGTGTTCAATTACAGTAGAAAGCAGGAAGTGGGTAGGGCACCTTAGAAGTAATAAGCATAGAAAAAATTCGGGTGTAAATTTAAACGATGAGGTTGTTGAAATTTCGTCTGCTTTTAAAGGTCGCATAGCATCTTATAGAATAATGGCAACTGATGAGCTGAAGTCTTGTTTACCTGAATCATTTTTGATTACAGTAAAACCTAAAATGCAAAAAATTTTGGAAAATTCGCTTAAAAAACATGTGTCCCTCAAAGTAAATTTCGAATATTTTGGCGATTTTCTTTTGTTTAAAGATGACAAGCAGGAAATGAAATCTTTTGCAACGAAAAATTTTCCTATACATCAAAATTATCAATTCGAAGAGCTTTTAAACACAATAATTATTAATATACAGAAAAAAATCGAAGAATTTCAGGAGCGCGATTCTGGTTGGACTTTCTTATCTAATTTGTATTTAGAAGTTAACATAAATAAGTATGAACCATTGAAAGCGTCATCTTACATAGACTTACCTAAGATAATAAAAAATAAAAAAGCTTGCATTAATATTCAAAATCATGATAATTATTGTTTTCTCTGGTGTGTTGTTGCTGCTCTTTACCCATGTCAAAACCATCGCGAGCGTCTATCATCTTATCCTCATTTTAAAGACGTATTAAAACTTGATAATATGTGTTTCCCTGTCACTTTAGCCGATATCATTACGTTTGAGCATCACAATATTGATATCAGTATTAACGTATATTCTTTAAAAAACAACCGAACTCTTGTAGGACCTCTATACAGATCGCAATATAAAAGGAAACATCGAATCAATTTACTTTTAATCGAACGCGGTAATAAGTCGCATTATGTTTTGATTACTAATTTACCGCGTCTTGCTCGCGGTCAGATTACCAAACATCATGCTAAGCTTTATTTCTGCGAAGACTGTCTGATATTTTTTCAAACTGAACACGGTTTCAATAGTCACGTTTGTAGTGGGGTTGCTACGGTACTTCCGGAGAAAGGCACCTATCTCGAATTTAAGCATTTTGAACGAAAACAAGACGTTCCATTTGTCGTGTATGCTGACTTTGAGACAATCCTTAAACCCTATCAGAACTGTGAACCTAACACTGACAGTAGTTTTACTACAAATAAACAAATACATTTACCAGCCGCTTTCGCGTACCATATAATTTGCTCTTATGATGAGCAACTTAATCGTTTTGTTCAATACCGAGGGCCAGATTGTGCTCAGAAATTCGTAGATTATTTATATAGACATATTAAAGACATCCATAACGTTTTAGAAAAAGAAATTCCCATGATATTTACTGTAGAAGATTCTTTAGCTCATGAACGTGCCAAAAATTGTCATATGTGTAAAGGTTTATTGTTTGCAGACAAAGTAAGAGATCACTGTCATCTAACGGGCCGTTATCGCGGTGCCGCGCACCAGTACTGCAATCTGCGCTTTCGCGTTCCTAAATTGGTCCCTGTTTTCTTTCATAACTTAGCAGGTTACGATTGTCATTTGTTTATACAGGAACTTAGTAAATGTTCAGGGCCTGTGAAAGTAATCCCAAAAAATAAAGAAAATTATATTTCGTTCACTAAGTTTTTGTGGATTTCAGATCAAAAGTATGCACAAATTCGATTTGTAGACTCTTTTAAATTTTTAGGAACAAGCTTGGAAAAATTAGCGAATGGTTTACATAAAGATGATTTTATTCACTTGAACAAGTTTTATCCTGAAACTAAAAAAAATAAATTATTAACTCGCAAAGGTATTTATCCTTACGATTATATGTCGAGCTGGGATAAGTTTACAGAGACCGAGCTTCCATCACAGAACTTGTTTTTTAATTCTCTTTCCAACGAACAAATAAGCGATTCAGATTACGCACATGCGCAATCTGTATGGTCCGAATTTAAAATCAAAGATATGGGAGAATATACTGATCTTTACCTAAAAACTGATGTGTTGCTTTTATCAGATATTTTTGAGAACTTTCGGTTCATTTGCAAGTTAAATTATCATTTAGATCCGGCATTCTATTTAACTGCTCCAAGCTTATCGTTTGATGCTATGTTATTAAAAACCGGAGTTAAGCTTGAATTGATATCCGAATTAGAAATAATTCGACTCATACAAAAAGGAATAAGAGGTGGTATTTGCATGTGTTCGACCAGATATGCTCAGGCTAATAATAAGTACATGGAAACTTATGACATGAATAAACCAGACTCGTTTTTAGTATATATCGATTGCAATAACTTATATGGTTACAGTATGTGTCAATCGTTGCCCATGTCTAATTTTAGTTTTCTAGATCATCATGAAATTGCCCAACTAGATATTTTGTCTGTCGAAGATGATGCTCCATTTGGATTTATTCTGGAAGTTGACTTGCTATATCCGGAAAATTTACACCATAACCATAACGACTATCCATTTTGCGCACAAAAATTTATTCCTCCAGGAGGAAAAACGACCAAATTGATCCCAAATTTATATAACAAATACGAATACGTCATTCATTACGTCCATCTGAAAACATGTTTACGCAACGGCTTAACTCTTGATAAAATCCATCGCGTTATAAGGTTTCGTCAAAGTCCATTCTTAAAACAGTATATTCATTTAAATACAGAACTGAGAAAAAAAGCTACTACTCCTTTCCAACAAGACCTTTTTAAATTAATGAATAACTCAGTTTTTGGGAAAACTCTTGAAGACAGTGAGCGGCGAGTTGACGTCAAATTAGTAAATAAGTGGCACGACCGTCAAAACAAAACAAAAAAGTTTACTTGTGCTAACAAATTAATTGCCAAACCGAATTTCCATAGTGCAACAGTGTTGTCTGAAAATTTGGTTGTCGTACAAATGAAGCCTGAAAAAGTAATTTTAGATAAACCAATCTACGTAGGATTCTCTGTATTAGAACTTTCTAAAAGTCATATGTACCAATTTCACTACACGGTAATAAAAAAACACTACCAAGATCAAGTTACTCTGTGCTACACTGATACCGACAGTTTTATTTACAAAATCGAAACTGCAGACTTTTACAGCGATTTAAAAAATATTTTTTTAAACTTTTTTGACACAAGCAATTATAACCCTGTAAATGATTTGCAAATACCTTTACGTAACAAGAAGATTCCTGGGTTATTCAAAGATGAGTTAGGAGGAGAACTTATTACCGAGTTTATAGGGTTACGTTCTAAACTATACTGTATCAAAAGTGATAAATCTCTTATCAAAAAGGCTAAAGGAATAAAAAAACCAGCAGTTCAAGAGTTAACATTAAATGATTATCGGGATGTGTTATTCAATGATAAAATAGTTCGGAAAAAACACATATTATTTAAATCGATTAGGCACGAGATCTTCACTCAATCTGTCAATAAAGTTGCTTTATCTAACAAAGACGATAAACGACATATATTATCAGACAAAATTTCAACCAAATCTTGGGGACATGAGTCTATTTTCTAGTACAGTAGTTATCTAAGCGACCTTTCCTCGAGCTGTAATTTTATTTCGTAGGCACCCAATGGGTAATAAAAAATTAGAATGTGTTTAATAAAATAAAATACGTTGAGTACTTACGTTATTGTAAAATTATAATTATGTATGTTGTAGGGTCAGCGTCAAAAGCCGCTCATCACTTTTGTACCTTTTCGCTCTACGACCAGATGAGCGACTTTTGACGCTGACTATACCAAATAAGTAGATTATCATTAAGTACTTTATTTTTTATAATTACACATTGATTTGTAAATTGTATGGTTTGTTCTTTTTTTTTAATAAATAAATATGAAGTGTTATTAACATTTGTTTTCTTTTTTTCTTTCACCCACCTAAGTATATATAGACTGCGAGGATACCGACTGAAAACACATTTTACTTGAGTTGAAATTGAGTTTTCTCGCTTCGGAGGTTTCCTGACGATGTTTTCCGTCATCAAAAAGCTCAGGGCTCAGGCTTAATTTTAAATGTAATATTTTGATAATGGTAAGTAAAATCATGTTCTGTTGAACAGGCAAATAATACCTATCCTCGTTTATTGCATTGGGTATCAATTAAAACATGTCCTTACGTGTCTTAAGCAGCGCGGCGGCATGCAGCCCGTGCTAAGGTAATTTGCTGACACGTGAAATATACCTATTCACATTTATTGCATTTGGTACCAATTATAACAAGTCCTTACGTGTCGTTGTAATTTGATCGGCATTAAGCAGCGCGGCGGTATGCACCGCATGCTCCGAAGCGCGTGTTAATTTAATTTGCTGACGCATGAAATTACTGTAATTATAAATAGCGGCTGTTATAGTAAGTTATCATTCTGCACTCTACATTCATAACTGAGTAAAGTCGTTCCAAAGTTTTGAAAATTAAGACGAGCTGATCCATTCCCGATTCGGTAAGTAAAATTGGCATTATTTAATATTTATTCGTATTATTTTGTTGCTATTATTGTTTTGTAAGCGTATGAAAATGCTCATATGTGTTGCCAGATGCGTTTATTTATTTGATTTCTTTTGTTTCAGAATATGGAAGGAACGCAAGACACTCAAATCATGTTTTCGCAATATGCACAGGGTCCATTAGGATTCCGAGAAGATGAAGAAGAAGAAGAAGTCAGTGAATTTGTAAAAAAAATTGCAAGTGCCAAAACGAAAACCAAGTCTAGTAAACCAAAACTAAGGCTAAACAAAGTGGTAAAGAGAAGTGTACGAGGTCACCCGCCGTCGTTCGTTATAAACAATGAAGCAACTAAGGGGAACAGACTTGTCAAAATCCAAATAATTAACATAAGTGACTCCGCGCCGGATCAAAACGACGAAACCGGTGAAAACGTTATGCTCAGTGCGCAGTATGTGGCAAGTGACGGATACGATGAGATAATAGACAGTACAGAAAGTGTAATAAATAAGATATCCAAGAAGTTGTGCGGATATAGTGTTAGTTATTAATGTTTTTACTGTTTTTGTATATAATTTTGAAAATAAATATGGTCAACAATTTTCTTGTTTTATTCCTTTGATTAAGCGATACGTCAACAGGAAAGATTTTTTTTGTAAGTATGTCAATAAAGCAATAATTCAAACGAAAATAAAATTATCATGATTAAATGCACAAGAAAAATCTTTTCAGTAAATATCGCTTAAATAGATTAACACTATTATTAGCCACAGGTATGAATCGTTATCATTTATTTCATATTTTTAAACAAACAAATTCAATTATTTAAAAATGGGTTAATATAAAAAGTCTTCGTTCAAAATAAATGATAACTAATTTTGACTGGGTTAAAAAATAAAAAAATGATTAAACGTAAATATTTATTTTTGAAAATTAGGTATAATTTATTACAATGTTAAATATGCATAATATCGAAATAATATTTTTTAAGACATATAACGTTTTTTAAGGCACAAGCTTTTTTATGATGTAGACAATTATAAGAGCTGTTGTCGATACAATACTTTTTATACATTAATTGAAAATTAGAACAACCTTTCTCTCCCAAGTCTATTACAGTACAATCAGCACATAAATCATTAATCCACTTAATTTTTTCAAAACCTTTTACATATATTTTTTTGCCTTCCAAGAAATTATGAATCATTCTCTTAAATTCTCTGTGGTCGATATACCCCTCACGCCACATAATGCCAAGGTTTCTCTCTATCCATTTCACATGCCTTTTTTCGTTTTCTGATAACGTAGAAAATGAATATGGAGGTTTTATTAAATACGCCTGCGTGTGTTCATAGGTACTGTATGCAAATTCTTTAATAATAAATTCATTTTTAGATGATTTAAACCCCTGAACATCTACGAATAGATGGTCTAGTTTCATGATATCTTCTTTGTTATATTGGTCAACGGCTTATATTCTATAATACTATCATTCAAAATAAGACAATAAGCCGCGGTATTGTCAGGGATATCTGTGTCACACTCTAATTCAATCCGCACATCGACTGAACCCGTTTTTAAGGTTTCATTTTGACGAGAACAGTCGATAACAAACAGAGGTGCTTTATTTATAAAGTCTTGTGGATTCAACAACGGTGCTTGGCTGCGGTTATAATAAGACTGTTGGAATTTAGCGTACTGTTCATATAATATAGCAAATTTTTGAGCCGAGAAACTGACATTCAAGTTTTCATAAGGAAAATAATTTGAATTTAAAAAAACTTTAACGTCACGCAAATTACAATGATCAAAACGCGATATATCTTTATCAGCAACATTTTTCCTGTTTGTTTTTAATCCAATTATAACATATCGAGGTTTTTCAACTTGAGACGAAGTTTTGACGGCCCAAGAATGTTTTGATGTTTTAGGTAAAAGCGGGTATTCGTACAGATCCCAGTTCCTAAATGCTACCTGAATAGCTCGATCTCTTTCCAAATATTTAAGCAAACTTAATCTTTCACGATCAGAAACCTTAATGTGCGGCATGCGCCATACTATTTTAGATATAGTTATGTTACCTATATACTCATTTGTGTTCAGTTTTACGCTATTTAAATTAGTATTGGATCGTAAAAGAATAAGTTCATGCTTACAGTTAATAATAATTTTGTTATAATCCTCTGCGAAGCCAAGAATCTTATTTAAAGGAATTGACACAGAAAATGATCCATGCGTAATTTTTGTGCCATCAACATCCCAGCCCCATAACTTTGACATCGATGATTCAAGTTCATTCATCGACACAAGAGATTTTATTGTTGTTGTGACCCCAGCGTTTTTAATTTTATCTATTTCAATCCCATTCAGCTCATATCGAATATCTTGAAATAAATGAAGTATAGGGTTATTTGTAAAATGAACACTGGACACCTTCGCTTTTGTTTCTCTGTTGAATACTTCTATAGTACCCTCTATGTATAAAGTACTCGCTGATGGTAATACGTATAGATCTTGCTGGTTGATAGGTATACGGATTTCATCATTTAAATTGAAACTTGTTACGTACGGTTTATACGAATGATATTCGAAACTTTCAATCGTGCTATCAAAGCTAAAGGAGTCTGATAAGTTTAGTATACTCATTTTAATAATCCTATGTTTTTTAAAAACTGTTTGTTTTCCTTCGTTAGTTGTCCTTTAGGTCTTCTTTTCTTGATAGCACAATGAGCACTAACGGCTTTGCTGTTTGAGACCGTACATTTATTAAAGTCTATCATTTTTTTCTGAGATGTAAATATATCTGAATCTCTTCGCCACGTAAATTCACTAAATTATCGTTTATATCCAGTATTCTTATTATAAGAGCGTTTAAGCTGTTTTGAGTAACAGGAAAATATATAACATTTTTAGGTGTTTCTATAATCCGGTAACCAGGCGGTACATTTGGCACAAATTCATGAATTATATGACTAGGTTTTCCGTTTATAAATGACCCGCTCACGATGTCACATTCAACTCGTACTATAGTTGTAGACAGAATGGACACGGGAAAAGGGGACTCAGTTAATATATTCGCCTGAACTGTTTCTTCTCCAAAACCAAGTAACTTACCAATCGAATTTGGTTTTTTAAAATAGACGTTTTTGGAACACAATATAGATGTTTTTAGCGTATTATTATTGCATGTCAGTGTAAAGGTGCAACCTTGGAGATGTCTTTTAAGATAATCATCAAGATCTTGAAGTTCATATGACCCTTCAGGAATTTCTACTACTTCGTTATCACCATAATAAAACTTATTATTTCGGTTGTCAATATTAGGTATCGAGTTAAATGTCGACAAGTATAGCAACCCGCATTCATATTCACCATCTAGTTGAAGAGCTGGCGAGTGATTCGTAATCAGGGTAGAGGAGGATCCCGTTATGGACAAAGTGAAAGACATCGTGAGAATGAGAAGCTATTTATTGTTCAGAGATATTTAAACGGTTATTCCAATATTTTTTTAAATATTTTAAACATAAATGTCCGCAATTAACAGTATCGAATTTTTGATAAATATTATAATTGTATGAAATATTATAATTTTTCAAATATTTTATTAATTCTAGCGGCGGTTGAAGATCACCATAACTATTAAAATATTCACAATGATTATTATCTTTGACATAGGCTACCCAGTGAGTCCCTTGGTTTTTAGAACTATCTAAATTTACGATTGCACATTCTACTCTTTTTGGACGGTTTGGCAATTTGTCTCTCATGTAAACACCACGAAAATAAGGAATATCTGTTGAATGTTTTAAAATATCAACATTTGTAAGAGCACGTCTGGGTAGCCTTTTATTTAGTTTTTTAATCGTTTTAAACACAAACCCTTTCCATTTCTATACTGTTTAATGTACAACCCTTTACCTAATGCAATAGATTCCATCATTTTATTATGACGTTCTGATTCGGATAAGCTCTTTTTTGCAGCTTTGTAGTCACCAACAGCTTTAGCGATCCCAGCAGCTCCTCCTGCCAATGACCCTAACGCAGAAAGTCCCGCGAAAATAGGTATTAGTGGCAATATACCTCCAGTTTTAGGAATCGGTATTAATCGAGGAACTCTCATTTTACTCGTATTGTTATTAAGAAATACTTTACTCGCTGCAGCAAAAGCTCGACTGACTGCAGTGCCTTCTTTTTTAGATTTGTTTTTTTTCAATTCGGTACGTATCTTAGAAACAAAATGCTTAAATGATTTTATCCCTGCACCAGCTTTCATTTTAGATTTCATCACTTTGCTAACTATCCAAGACGCAAGTTTTTCTCCTTTTCCAACACCTTTTGACTTCAATCTTTGTTTAGCCATTTTATAGAGTTCAAAATCTGCACGATGTCGGTCTGTTAGGTCAGAATATTTATCGTATGCTATATCGTGTTGCATACACGCGTTGTCCAATTCATTAACTCCTTTATCACCTCTTTGCAATCGCTTATGCAATTTTGTGCCTGGTCCGCAATAATTGTAGCCAGGTAAGTGCAGTTCAAACGGTAAGTGATTAATAATACTGTTTAGAAGTCCTCTTCCTTTCATATCCCAAAAGTTAATGACTTAGCGCGAGAAAGTTTTTAAATATATTTATACAATGGCATTTCTGTCGATCCAGCTGTTTTCGCTATCGTTAAGTCCTAACCACTTAACATACAATTTTTTCCCTCTTTTTTTGATTACCTTTTCGATGAGGTAAACGTCTGGATACTTAGTTTTTTGCAGTTCTTGTTCATAAAATGTACCGAGTATTGAGTTTTTTCGTTGGTCTTCAATATGGTAAGTAACAGGACGAGTGTGATTCACCTTTTTAATAGTAAATAGCTCAGTTGACCAATTAGGCGTATAACCTTTATGAAAGACGCTTTTGTACTTGCTTATACGCACATGATCTCCTACATTAAAAATATTTAATTTAAAACGCCGATTGGATTGTGATTTATCTATGTTTTTCTTTACTTCGGCTTCATTATTAAAATTCACCTCATTTGGGCTAAATTTTGTTGTGCTATGCACAGTTTGATTATAAGATTGAACTATCTCATCGAAAGGTTTTCCAAGCCATTTGTAGTTCCCGATGAAACTGAAATATTTGTAAAGTTTGTTCTTGAGCGTTTTTATTACCCTTTCAACAATAGACGCCTTTTTAACTGAATACGTGGAATAATGATTTATTTTTAAGGATTTCACATAACAATCGAATTGATCATTGTAAAATTCTTTTCCAAAGTCTGTCTGTAAGTTTCTAGGTATTCGTTTGGTCGACTTGATAATTAGTTCAAATGCATTTTTTACTTCTGTTTTAGTTTTAGATTTCGTAGGAATACACCACGTGTACTTTGAAAATGTATCAATAACAACTAAAATGTATTTATATCCCTTATTTACAGTATGTAAATTCTGTAAGTCAATTAAATCTGCTTGCCACAAATCATCAATTCCTTTTAATATAACTGCGCGACGCTTGAAATTTTTTCGGGCCGATCTATGGATTTCATTCACGACTTGTTCTTTTGTCATCTTTGAAATTACTTAAAATATTGTCTATGTCCCTTTTTGTATAAAAGTTTATTTTCAACTGATTTGCAAGCTGATGAATTTGAGAATTTATAGTTTTAAATAAAGAATCTAGATGCTTCTTCTCGTAAGTGTCCTGGACGAGCTGATCGACATATTGCTTATTAGCTGCATCATTGGGTGTCAAAGGATCCGCTACCCCCTTTAATCGCGATGATTGTAGATCGAAATCGCCATCATCAGAACGCAGCAAAGTTTTATTGTTAAGTTCAAAAACTTCACATACACGCAAACGTTTATGAACATGATGACCGAATTTGTCTATGTTCATTTTCACTTCTTATTTTTATGCACTTATGTATCATCAAATTTCCGGCTTCGACTGATGGTAAAAGTAAAATACCAGTTTTATATATCATTGATTAACCAAGCCCGCTTCACGAAGTTCTTCTACAATTGATATTATTTCATTGTCTAATCCTGTGTTACCGGCATCACGGGAAGCAATGAGTAATTTCAATCTTTCAACTAATTCGTTTGGATTATCCCAATAGACATATGAAACATCTCTTTTAACTTTTTTCATTGTTGGTAGTCCTTTGCCGTAAGTACATAAATCTTCGCTTATTGAACGTTGTTTCGATAATTTGAAAAGCGGTTTTATAATGTATAAATATTTCTGACCTTTGTTACTTTTTATTGGTTTATTGGGATCAAAATCTCGTCTATGGACATTCGTTTCTAGTAGCAACATTTTATAATAACGTTTATCGTCTTCAGTTATGATACCTAAATCAGGCAACTTCTTAAATAACAAATCATATAAACCTGGTGTTAAATTGTAAGTACGTCCATTTACTTTGAGTTTTTCGCCACTAACGGAAACTAAACAAGATCCTAACATAAGCTTATCGCGTTCTGTTCGTATGCCAAAAGGAATGTCCAAGTCGGTGTTGTATTGTTTTTGCCATGCAGGGTCTTCGCGAGGAGATGCATATGAACCGGTAGTCTTAAATGAAGTATCATTTGTTGATTCCAAGACATCATTGTTGTCACTTTCACATAACATGTCATCATCACCATCTTGTCTGTTTTCGTCTCTATTTGATACCTCATCATCATTATTTGAAGTCGTTT